>VONZ01001303.1:0-171412 GCA_012976165.1 Labeo catla | reverse complement strand
AAAAAAAAAAGCACTTCGGAGTTTTTGTACCTTTATTAAATTTAAGCTCATTTACTTCGCTTTGATTTATTGATTTTAATTTATTTTTTCCTACAATTTACAGAAAAAACTCATTACTATTATTAGCATTGTTGGCGCCACTCATGCTCAGCGTAGATACAGAGCAACTTATAGTAGAAAGTATTTAACATACCCAAACTCGGCCAAGAAATCAAATCGCTCTGATAGAAAAAGTGGGTGGCTCTGAAAAGAGCCTTTGAAATTTTCCTTTTTGTACGTTTTGTAACTTCAGCTCATTTACTTGGTTTTGGCGGGCTTGTCGGTCTTCTTGGGCAGCAGCACAGCCTGGATGTTGGGCAGCACACCGCCCTGAGCGATGGTCACTCCGCCCAGAAGTTTGTTCAGCTCCTCGTCGTTGCGCACCGCCAGCTGCAGGTGACGGGGGATGATACGGGTCTTTTTGTTGTCCCTTGCGGCGTTTCCAGCCAACTCCAAGATCTCAGCGGTGAGATACTCGAGCACAGCGGCCAAATAAACGGGAGCACCAGCACCAACGCGCTCGGCATAGTTGCCTTTGCGAAGAAGCCTGTGAACACGGCCGACGGGAAACTGCAGTCCGGCCCTGGATGAGCGGGTCTTGGCCTTTGCTCTGGCTTTACCTCCGGTTTTGCCTCTTCCACTCATGATTATACAGCTGTGCTCGTTATTGCGAAGCAGTGCAGAAATAAAAGCCGCGTGGTCTGACGATCAGTTTTTAAGAGAGTGTGCCCGTCGTCTATTGGTCAGAGTCTGTCACAGCTGCAAACCAATCACTGCGCGTCCCTCCAAAACCCCAAACCCCTCCCCTCTTTGCCAGCCTCTTCACTGTAATCTGTTGTCAAGATAACATAAAAACTTAATAAAACACTGCCCAAATACACAGATGTACATATAGTTACATACAAGATATGCGCTGAAATGCAGAAGAAGGTACAAACAATGACCAACAAATGATACAACAGCACATTGAAATATGTCACCATAAACATTACATAAACAAAGTTGTTTTTGGAAGTAAACCAGCCGCTGATGTTTTCTTCAAATCAAGCCTAACCTCTTGACTTACATCGTAGTAACAGTTAATGTGTTTCATGTATTATATTTACGATGCAATCAATATATTTCCACATACAGTAAAATAGTGTGTTGTAGATTCAGAGTTTACTCTCTCTGAAATGCCTAAAGAAGCATGTATTTATAATCCGTAAAATGTTGCTCTTTAATTGCAGCAAGTGGGTGGCTCTTAAAAGAGCCGTTTTGTTTCGGGAACACAAAGGGTGACATCTATTTCTTTTTGGGAGCCGCCTTTTTAGGCTTGGCTGCCTTGGGCTTCGCCGTTTTGGGTTTGGCTGCCTTGGCCTTCTTGGGGCTCTTGGCTGCTTTCTTAGCGGCTGCTGGCTTCGCCTTTTTGGGGCTCTTAGCTGGCTTCTTAGCAGCTGCAGGCTTCTTGGCCTTCTTGGGGCTCTTTGTCGCCTTCTTTGCTGCGGTGGCTGCCGGTTTCTTCACCTTCTTGGGGGATTTCTTGACGGCGGGTTTCTTGGCAGCAGGCTTCTTTGCTTTCGCAGGAGTTTTCTTGGCAGGTTTCTTCTTGGTTTCGGCTTGCTTCTTGTTGAGCTTGAAGGAACCGGAGGCGCCAGTGCCTTTGGTCTGGACCAGGGTGCCGTTGGTCACCAAACTCTTGACGGCGATCTTGACGCGGGAGTTGTTTTTCTCCACATCGTAGCCACCAGCAGAAAGAGCCTTCTTCAGGGCGGCAAGGGACACGCCGCTTCTCTCCTTGGAGGCGGTCACGGTCTTGACGATGAGGTCCCTGACGTTCGGGCCCGTTTTCTTGGGTTTAGACGCCGATTTCTTCTTGGGAGCTTTAGCCGGAGGAGCGGCGGCAGCTGGAGCGGTTTCAGCCATGTCTCTGAGCGGATACGTTTCACGCGTCGATAGGCGGAATACAATGAAACGTCGGTGAGCCGCGCTGCCGAACTTAACTGCCACATGAGAACCGTGTAGACTCAATGTCCCGCTCCACAGAGCGTCTGAGAGCCTCGGCGAAAATGTGTTTTCTCCGTTTACACACAGCGCAAAATAAGTGTATCAAAACACCTCTGCAGATTAGAAATTACGCGTGTGGCAAGACGAGGTACAAGGCTTTCTCCTGAAATGTAAAACAGACACGAGGAAAAGACCATTTTGACAGCATCCCTTCAAAAGAGCGGGGCGAGCCTCAAGTTTGTAACAACAGTGTTTTGTTGTTGTTGTTGTTTTCCCCCAAACTAATTGCATTACAAAATATGAATTGTTCCTCTTGTTTTTCCTCTGCCATGTGTGCATTTAATTCCACTCTGCACACAGGACTGGTTGAATTAAAACAGCATCAGGCATATAGACTTATTTAGCTAAAGCCAACAGTTCAGTGAATCCTTTATCCAAAATCCTTCAAGGCTACTAAATAACTAAATAAGTAAGTAAGTAAGTAAGTAAGTAAGTACTAATAGCAATACAGGTCGAAATACCACCCCTGCTGTAATTAAACATTTGTGACCCTGGACCACAAAACCAGTCTTAGGTCGCTGGGGTATTTTTGTAGCAATAGCCAAAAATACACTGTATGGGTCAAAATGATTGATTTTTCTTTTATGCCAAAAATCATTAGGATATTAAGCAAAGATCATGTTCCATGAAGATATTTTGTAAAAATGTCTACTGTAAATATATGAAAACGTAATTTTTGATTAGTAATACACATGGTTAGGAACTTTATTTGGACAACTTTAAAGGCGAATTTCTCAATACATTTTGATTTGTTTGCACCCTCAGATTCTGGATTTTCAAATGGTTACATCTCAACCCAATATTGTCCTATCCTAACAAAGCATACATCAACGGAAAGCTTATTTATTCAGCTTTCAGATAATGTATAAACCTCAATTTTGAAAAAGTGACCGTTATGACTGGTTTTGTGATCCAGGGTCACGTTTGGAGTACCTGAATGAACCGGTGACAAGTACACTAGAATGAGTTTAGAATATAAACGTTTTGTAATGTGATAAATATGCCCTCATTTCCCACTTGTTAGAATTTAAATGGGATGACATTTGTAGTTTGTTTTCAATGTTTTGCCACACAGTGCAGAGGTTGGGTAATGTTGTGATTATAACATTATGACTACTGTCTGTATCACATCAAATATTTTAGATTCATCGTTTTTGGTTCTCACATAAGTAGACAAACAAACTTCCTTTCAAATTTGACCCACCCACCACATACTTCAACACTGAAAGCTCTTTAACTGAAAACATGGGTGGCTCTTAAAAGAGCCGTTGGGGTAAGTTGAAGTCACATCACACCTCACTTGGAGCTGGTGTATTTGGTCACAGCCTTTGTGCCCTCAGACACGGCGTGTTTGGCCAGCTCACCGGGCAGCAGCAGACGCACGGCGGTCTGGATCTCTCTAGATGTGATGGTGGAGCGCTTGTTGTAGTGAGCGAGACGAGAAGCTTCACCGGCGATGCGCTCGAAGATGTCGTTGACGAAAGAATTCATGATCCCCATCGCCTTGGAAGAGATGCCAGTGTCAGGATGAACCTGTTTCAAGACCTTGTAGACGTAGATAGCATAGCTCTCCTTCCTGGACCTCTTGCGCTTCTTTCCTCCTTTGCCGGCGGTCTTGGTGACGGCCTTCTTGGAACCTTTCTTCGGTGCAGATTTCGCTGGCTCAGGCATGTTCGCTCGAGACGGATAACACAATGCTAGTTTGAAAGTATGCACTTGGTATTTATTGACAGCTCATGCTAATTTAAGAGGGCTGGACTGATGTCTCTGATTGGGCGTTTTTGCGCATTGACTGAAGGAACCCTATTTCATTGGACAGAAGCGAACGGACGCACTAGCCAATCGTAGGCTTGGAAATTCGAGCGCTTCACATATCCCCCACGCGCTCATTTGTCTGGCTTTCCCGCTCATGGTGTCTCGGTCACAAGCGGCTTCTCGGCAATGAAGAGCTTTCGGTTAAATTTGAAATTCCATAATGTTTTACTCTTGGAGAAGGCGCGGATAAACACGTGAAGACCAGACATAAATCTGGAATGAAGGGGCAAAAACAGAACGTAGAAGGTTCTCTTCCTCTTGGTACCTGCCGTATTTTGGGGACAGAACCGTAACCAAAGGCAAGCTAAACCTAACCAAATATTCCCACAAGGATAGCAAAACCTGAAATCTACCGTTTTCTGTAAGAATGTAGGGTATGATATACAATCTAAAGACTGCACATTATAAAAATCACTACATCCATGGAACGTCCTCATAAAACACAAAACCCTCACGCTTTCTGCACCTAAACAACTTAATCCTCACTAAAACGTTTCTGCATTGTATGTTTTCAAAAACCCTTTTCTGTACGAATTAAAATCTTGTTAACCCAGAACAAGTCAATTCCCCGCGGTGACGCGAGTCGGTGTGTATTTAGGTATAAGCTCCCACCAATAAATAAATAAGTACATAAATAAGTTAACAAATAAAAGGGTTTGTTTGTTTGTTTGAAAAGCTCTTTTTGAAAATGTGGGTGGCTCTCAAAAGAGCCGTTGGGTTTTTAATGATAGAACCGACATGTTCAACCTCCAAAACCATACAGGGTGCGTCCCTGTCGTTTCAGAGCGTACACGACATCCATGGCGGTGACGGTCTTTCTCTTGGCGTGCTCAGTGTACGTAACAGCATCGCGGATCACGTTCTCCAAAAACACCTTCAACACACCGCGAGTCTCCTCGTAGATCAGACCGGAGATACGTTTGACACCACCACGGCGAGCGAGACGACGGATAGCGGGTTTGGTGATTCCTTGGATGTTATCACGCAAAACTTTACGGTGACGCTTAGCGCCTCCTTTTCCGAGTCCTTTACCGCCTTTGCCTCTTCCTGACATGGTTCTAGCTCTTCAACAGTACACCAAAGAGTTTGTGAAAACTGTAGAAGCGCAAGAGAAGCTTTACAATTGCTTATAGGACCTAGTTGAAACATGTTAAGGTGGAGCTATGCAACGTCACATGTTGCGCGTCAGTGCAGACTGGAGGCCAAATAATTCTAAATGTAGTAATGTATAACCGTTCAAAATCACCCTTTACTCTCTACTTTAATGCATGAATTGTATGAAACAAATCATAATGACCTCCAGACCTTAGACCACTTCATAAGATGTGTTTCTTTTTGGTCTTTTTTAAAACCAAAATTGGATCATTAGGTACACAGTAAGACAAAGGCCACTTTATCAGCGTTTCCGCATGTAGTGAACCACAACCATTTTTGTGGCAAGCACCAAATCAGCATTCATTCATTTCAGTGACACTGTTTTCTTAGGGACAATGGTAATAGACCAGAGTGTGATTTTATTAAAAAAAGGTTTAAGGGATTGGTCAGGTCAAAAATGCATGCCTCGATTGTACATTGGAAGGTCGCATTGGTGAACAGAAACACACTTGTTAAAACAAACAAACAAAAAAAGTGTATGGCAGCTCATATAGCCTGTTTGAACATTGCCCTAAATTTAATCAAGCTAATTCACAGAAAGAAAATGGATCAAAATGTAATAACAACATTGTAACTGGTGTCTGTCTAAACAAAGAATTATTACTTTCAATACACTAACAAAGACAACAGACATACAAAGAGAGAGAGAGAGAGAGAGAGAAAGATGTGTAATGCAAATAAATTTTAAAGCACAGCCACCACAAAGACTCAGACTTTAGCGCCTCTTCTTACTATGAGATTGTTCTGAGGTTAAATACAGATTTGAACAGTTAATCTTAAAAAAATAAAGCATATGATAATGTATAATAACATATAAGCAAATAATGCACACATCTGTACATAAATATTCTGTTCCAGATTCATTCACATTTTTTACTTTTTTCCAGTAATTCATTGTGAAACATTAAGATGATGTTTTCAGATGAGCTGCTGTTGCAAAAGAAGACACTGAAATCAGATCAGAGAGATGAGCAAAGAAGAGAGTGGTAAGTATGTTTCTCATGTCTCTCATATCAGTGAATCTCAGAGGTTTAATTCTGGCTGCCGTATCTCCTAATAAAGTGACGTATGGATTCAGCACTTCTGTTTTAGAGATGCTGGGCCTATTCTAACCTTATATTCTATGTAACAGAGTATTGTATGGTGATGACAGACAAGGGGATAAAAACAGATGCTCAGGTCAAGCTTGATAAGGATTTAGTCCAAGCTTAAACTGAAAACCGTCAAAGAAACTCTAATCTATATCTATATGAATTATAATGCATGTGACATTCAAAAACACCACTCAGAAACTCTGATCTATTTATTTACTTTACATTTACATTTATTTTCCCATTTCACAGCCCTTGCAATGAAGTTTCCAAATACCAGTGTCTGAACTGCAAGCCTTTAGATGCAAAAACTGAACTCAAAGAAAAGTGACCCTCCACATGAAGATGAAGATTTCAACTTGTGTGTTTATTTGTTTAGTTCAGCCATTTGGACGCTTGAGTTTATAAAAAAAATGCACTTTATCGTTTGTCAGTAACTTCTTTTTATTGTAAAATTACATTATGCATTGCTGTTCAGTGAAAAAAAAAAACGTAATACAGGTATAACAGAAATGTTTTACAAACTGATTTAAGTATTTTGGTTAAGTGTGAAGTGTTCTTGTTCTGCATTTCACTGACCTTTATTTTAATTTATTACAATTCTTTTGGTCAAGAGTGTATATATGCAGCTGTACTTTCTAAATATACTCAAGGGATCTATGGTTGTAATATGCACAATATGTATTGTTGTAAAGTACATCAAAGTTTTCTAGCGTGTCATGTCAAATTAACTTTTTTTTTTTTTTCTTTTTACACATTTAAATATACCATATTAGAATTCTGAAAACAGCTTTAAAACAAACTAAGAGGGTACTGCTAATGCATTTTCTAATGGGCTGCTTTTAAAGAGCATTAGAGTTTTTATACGAGCAGAGGAAATTCCACCTTGTAAGGAACGCTGAGGCGGCTCTGAAAAGAGCCTTTGGGTTTTTAAAGGAGCGGTGAGTTCAGGCGCGCTCTCCGCGAATGCGGCGAGCCAACTGGATATCCTTGGGCATGATGGTCACTCTCTTGGCGTGGATGGCGCACAAGTTGGTGTCCTCAAACAGACCGACCAAGTAAGCCTCGCTGGCCTCCTGCAGGGCCATGACCGCGGAGCTCTGGAAGCGCAGATCCGTCTTGAAATCCTGAGCGATTTCTCGGACCAGACGCTGGAAGGGCAGCTTGCGAATCAGCAGCTCGGTGGATTTCTGATAGCGACGGATCTCTCGCAGAGCCACGGTACCCGGCCTGTAGCGATGAGGCTTCTTGACGCCACCGGTGGCAGGAGCGCTCTTACGGGCGGCTTTGGTAGCGAGCTGCTTCCTCGGGGCTTTGCCACCGGTGGATTTACGGGCGGTCTGCTTGGTTCTTGCCATTGTCTATACGCAGAGCAACAGAGTAACGCGACCTCTTGAGCCGCAACTTCTTAAACCCTACAGCGGCAATGCGCTCATTGGGTGTAGCTGCAGTGGCATTTGATTGGCCAATGGCTGGACGTGTCCGGTTTTCGAACAAGAGGCGGCAGCCTGCGCTTCCCTGACGTCTAGGCTAAAACAAGGCAACATTTGGGCTGTCACTGAAAATATAATAGACGTCTAACCATAGTCCAAGAATAGATTAGTCATCAAATAGACAGGCCTACATATATACATCAAAAAGGCAATAAAATGACCATGCATCCAAACAAATTACATATACAGCTTTCATGAAGAAAAGTAGCATTTTTAACAACTTAAGACAATACAAAATGATACAAATGCAAAATGACAAAATAAAATAAAATATTATAAATGCAATACACTTAAATACAAATATTATGATACAAACTATGGAATTTAAGATAATAGCAATATAAAAATAAAAATAAACAAATAAATACCTTAAGATATTTAAAATAAATAAATCTAATACAAATCAAAGCTATTGTTATCACACTTAAAGTTAAAACATTATGGATGACAATGACAATGTAAAAAAAAAAAAATAAATAAAAATAAAAATAAATAAATAAAAAAAGATTAACCCCTTTGTCGGTTTACCTATTTTAACAAATAAAACAACCAACAGTGAACTCGAAGGAAATGATTAATTGTTGGTTTTATTTGTTGTATAAAATGCTTTCCAACTGCATTCGTCAAGTCGAACTCTGTTGCTGCCGAGAAGTTGGTCACCACAGCATCTGCCAAACAAGAAGAAGAAGAAAAATCTAGCACAGGAAAAGCTTTTTTTTTTTTGGACATTCATTATTATTGCTTTTTTTTTTTTTAACTTAAATTACTGTAATTATGACAGGGAGTCATTCTCTTTTGCTTGGATGCACACTAAAAACAAAAACAAGGCATATATTGTGTATCACCATTCAGTGTGTATAAAAAAAAAAGAGTGAAGCTCTCTGGTAAATGTTGTGTGTTGTATATACATACCTCGAATGTCCGAGAACAGTGCAGTCTTTTCAAACGCCTCTTTCTGCAGCGGACCACCCCCCTTCATGTTGAATTTGGGCATGAGGGAATTTTTTAAAACCCTAAAATATAACACAGATTGAGGTGGTTAACAATTGCGGGCAAAGTTTGATATTTCGTTTTCTGATTTGCGTTGAAACTTATTGAGTATCGACACCACAATGTTTCATTAATGCGGCACGTTACCTGTCCAGCATCCTTCTGGCACTGTCTTTGAGGTTTCTTTCTTCAATTCTACACAACGTTGACACCTGAATAACACATGGCAATGTAAGGCAGGTAGTATTATATGCATCAGTGTACAAGTGTCCAAAATTGTCTGGCACAACTGATTTCATAACAACACAGTGATAGCTGCTGTAACTAAAAAGTAACCCAGTACACACATGAACCTCAAATGTACACGGAATAAGTAGTTCACCCCTACTGTTTTTATTACATTATGTTTTCCGATTGTACTGCTTAGGTTTTACTGCTGCATTGCACATCTGAGCTATTTACACTATTTTAACACTGCTGCAAACTTTTTATACTTGAACATTTTATATTGCCATTTTAAATCATTTGTATTTTTAAGCTTTATGATCAAATTGTAAGTTTCAAACTAAATAGTATTGTACTTGTACAATGACAAAGATATTCTATTCGTTTAGCTCATGCCCTCTCTGTATGTAACAAGCCAGTGTGCAGTCATACATTCAGTATGACAGTTCAAATAAATGACTGAGTTTGTCAAAGATGAGAGCTTTAGTGAGGAAATGTTTTGAAGAGGTTTTTTTTTTTTTTTGGCTCTCTCGCTTTCCCACTGCTCTCACGTGTAAAAATAAAATTCAAAACGGCGGATATGTGGAATCTTACAGCAGTGATCTCTACTAAACTTTCAAGTCTCGCGTTGCAAGTAGTCACGTCTCAGTAGGGCTACATTTACCATCTAGCGGTTGGGAACTGTAATTGCATCTTTATTTATAAAACGAAGGACAGTCAAATATCGTATATGAATGTTACGTTTAACAGCGTGTGGGATGTATGACATCATGTTATCAAATGCAAGTAAACTTTTGCAACATTTAAATTAGCATTATCTCTGGCATAATTAATAATGCTACATTTAATAATTATATAAAATAAATAAATCAATTTCACTACTTTGCCAAAAAACGACATGTACCCAAATTCAGAGTTATTTCGACTAGAAGAGGGTTAACGCATAGCCGGACTATATATCGGGCCTAGAGTTAATCGAGACGGTGAAATGACAGCTACTGCTTGTTGGGAAATGAATTACATTACAATCTCTGCTGTAATGGCGAGACACCAGTATGGTAGCCCACAACTGAAACAACCAAAATCGCTCTTTCAAGGAGACATTGGGTGGCTCTGAAAAGAGCCTTTATGGGGGTTTTATGTGATCATCTCGTTTACTTGGTTTTGGCGGGCTTGTCGGTCTTCTTGGGCAGCAGCACAGCCTGGATGTTGGGCAGCACACCGCCCTGAGCGATGGTCACTCCGCCCAGAAGCTTGTTCAGCTCCTCGTCGTTGCGCACCGCCAGCTGCAGGTGACGGGGGATGATACGGGTCTTCTTGTTGTCCCTTGCGGCGTTTCCAGCCAACTCCAAGATCTCAGCGGTGAGATACTCGAGCACAGCAGCCAAATAAACCGGAGCACCAGCACCAACTCGTTCGGCGTAGTTGCCTTTGCGGAGAAGCCTGTGAACACGGCCGACGGGGAACTGCAGTCCTGCCCTGGATGAGCGGGTCTTGGCCTTTGCCCTGGCCTTACCTCCGGTTTTACCTCTTCCACTCATGCTTGAGCTCTCGGTTTCGATGCTAGTCAACACAGACGTAACAGCGCTGCGGCCTGACAATCACTTTTTAAGACGGTGTGCTCGTCGTCTATTGGCCAGAGTCCGTCACCGTTAACAACCAATCATTGCACGTCCCTCCAAAACTCCAAACCCCTCCCCTCTTTGCCAGCCTCTCTGACATAACCTTAATCCTGTTTCTGCCATTTATACTTTTCTTCATATAGAAACAAATATTAACTAATAAGGCATATACCACACAGCAGCTTACAAAGCATTTTCAAAAGCTAAGATAAACAGATGAGTGTTTAGCCACTTCTGAAATACGCTAGTGTTTGGTCATACCAAAGCCTTGAAGCTGCAACAGAAAAGGCCCGATCACCATTTAAATATTTTAAGCGAGACTACAAGGTGTAATTCGGAGCCTGTGTAATAAATTATTATTATTATTATTATTATTATTATTATTTAGGTTTTTTTATTATTTTGTAAATTAATAATTTTTGAAAATGTAATGCATATATTTATGTAGTGTGCAATCTTTGATCTTTGAGAACATATAAAAGGTCCCTAACTTTGTTAATTCTTTCTTTCTTTCTTTCTTTCTTTCTTTCTTTCTTTCCTCTTAATAATGTACAAATATAATAATATAGCATGAGAGAGATTTATCCTTATTGTTAGACACTTATTTTCATATTATTTAATATTAAATTAATTCTAATTAAATATAATTAACATTATTTTTATCCCCATGACTTGTTGGACAACTTTGACAACAAGACAAACTTTGCTGTCATCCATTCAAAACTGCTGAAAATTAAATCATTTTAAGATGAGAAATATTTCTATCTCCCCTATTACAATACAATAACTAATACAATAACTTTTCTAAGATATTTAGAGATAAAAACAAATCTGTGGTTCTTGTATGTGTCACCACAGGACATTACATCACACTAAAGGACAGAAATGCTAGTTATTAAAAAATCTCTATTTATTTTTGAACATGTCAAAGAAGAAAGAAAATGTAATTTTGATACAAATAATATCAATGTTTTAAAATAATAATAATAATAATAATAATTTTCCTCAACAAAATTCAGTCTCTTATAAAATAAATTTGTTATTGAAAGTTTTCTAGCCAAACAACAAAGCGTAACATATTTGTTGTGGTTTCAAAAAAGTTAAATATTTTAACAATTCTAAGACAAAAATAAATCACCAAGTGCACGTCAAGGACTTGACAGGGGGATTCAGTAACATGACCATGAATGGGGACCTTCAACTAATTAATGATTTTTTTTTTTTGGCCAATTAAAATCAGGATATGATGTCACACCAGAAGATGAATTCAGAGACAAAATGTATCAAGTTCCCACGCTTTCAGAAATATATGGATGATGATAAAATGTTTGAACAATTATGCCGGAGGTATTTATTAACATTTTTATGCTTATCTTTTTAATTTCTTAAAGTTGTAATTTACTGAACCATGCTTAAGACAGTCACACACCACACACAAAATTGTGAAATTTGGCTAAAAAAAACAACAAAAAAAACAAAAATATTGCAGCTTTTATAACGACAGGTCCATGTAGAGCAAAGAAATTGTAACAATTTACTGCATTTTAAATAATGACAATATTAATTCTATTAATTTTTATCTTGTGGGACAGTGAAAATGACCAACCAAGATTATTCAATGAACTTTGCTTCTTTTTTATCATCATCACTTCATCTGGCTTTTCGCAGTCAACTTCTTGGCTCACAGAAGACAGTTCTACACACCAGACAAGACTCCCTGTTAACAGGTTTTTGGTATTAGGCAATTTTGCTGACTAGTTGTTCTGTTACCACTCGAAAGATCTGGTGTCAGGTGCTGGATCTGATGTTTCTGGCTTGGAGGCATGATATAAACAGTCTCTGTATGAGCTCCTTGTTAAGTTAAGTGTTGGCTGGCTAATTTTTTTTTTCCCATCTTTAATCTATATCAAGGTTGCAAGGGTTTCACAACAAAACCTGCCCAATTGCTACTCAAAACTAGCCCATAACGCTTTTCGAGGTGGGTTGCCCAGTAAAAATCGTGTTCCAGGGGTAAAATATTCATGTTTCGGCGGGGTTCCTCTGGTAAAATTCGCATTCCGGAGGTTCAGTATTAATTTATTGGAGGCGCCTTAACCTACAGACATGAAAAACAACCCACGACAACAGTGTTAAAGTAGCCCAATTCCGCGGGAAGGGCACGGAGAAAGTTGTTTGGATTATTGTAATGTATTTTTATCTACGTGTGAGTCAGGCCTCTCTCTCATCTGCAGCTTTTTCTTAATTCAGGTGCTAGTCTTTTAACAAGTACTAAGAACAGAGCACATTACTCCTTTGCTTATCAATCTACACTGGCTACCTGTATGATACAGAATTCATTACAAAGTGCTGCTGTATGTTTTCAAAGCTTTGCACGGCTTAGCACCAGAGCATGTTTCTGACTGAACCAGTCTCCATCAATAGATCTAATAGATCTCTGCGTTCAAATGATCAATTACACCTTGTAGTCTCGCTTAAAATATTTAAATGGTGATCGGGCCTTTTCTGTTGCAGCTTCAAGGCTTTGGTATGACCAAACACTAGCGTATTTCAGAAGTGGCTAAACACTCATCTGTTTATCTTAGCTTTTGAAAATGCTTTGTAAGCTGCTGTGTGGTATATGCCTTATTAGTTAATATTTGTTTCTATATGAAGAAAAGTATAAATGGCAGAAACAGGATTAAGGTTATGTCAGAGAGGCTGGCAAAGAGGGGAGGGGTTTGGAGTTTTGGAGGGACGTGCAATGATTGGTTGTTAACGGTGACGGACTCTGGCCAATAGACGACGAGCACACCGTCTTAAAAAGTGATTGTCAGGCCGCAGCGCTGTTACGTCTGTGTTGACTAGCATCGAAACCGAGAGCTCAAGCATGAGTGGAAGAGGTAAAACCGGAGGTAAGGCCAGGGCAAAGGCCAAGACCCGCTCATCCAGGGCAGGACTGCAGTTCCCCGTCGGCCGTGTTCACAGGCTTCTCCGCAAAGGCAACTACGCCGAACGAGTTGGTGCTGGTGCTCCGGTTTATTTGGCTGCTGTGCTCGAGTATCTCACCGCTGAGATCTTGGAGTTGGCTGGAAACGCCGCAAGGGACAACAAGAAGACCCGTATCATCCCCCGTCACCTGCAGCTGGCGGTGCGCAACGACGAGGAGCTGAACAAGCTTCTGGGCGGAGTGACCATCGCTCAGGGCGGTGTGCTGCCCAACATCCAGGCTGTGCTGCTGCCCAAGAAGACCGACAAGCCCGCCAAAACCAAGTAAACGAGATGATCACATAAAACCCCCATAAAGGCTCTTTTCAGAGCCACCCAATGTCTCCTTGAAAGAGCGATTTTGGTTGTTTCAGTTGTGGGCTACCATACTGGTGTCTCGCCATTACAGCAGAGATTGTAATGTAATTCATTTCCCAACAAGCAGTAGCTGTCATTTCACCGTCTCGATTAACTCTAGGCCCGATATATAGTCCGGCTATGCGTTAACCCTCTTCTAGTCGAAATAACTCTGAATTTGGGTACATGTCGTTTTTTGGCAAAGTAGTGAAATTGATTTATTTATTTTATATAATTATTAAATGTAGCATTATTAATTATGCCAGAGATAATGCTAATTTAAATGTTGCAAAAGTTTACTTGCATTTGATAACATGATGTCATACATCCCACACGCTGTTAAACGTAACATTCATATACGATATTTGACTGTCCTTCGTTTTATAAATAAAGATGCAATTACAGTTCCCAACCGCTAGATGGTAAATGTAGCCCTACTGAGACGTGACTACTTGCAACGCGAGACTTGAAAGTTTAGTAGAGATCACTGCTGTAAGATTCCACATATCCGCCGTTTTGAATTTTATTTTTACACGTGAGAGCAGTGGGAAAGCGAGAGAGCCAAAAAAAAAAAAAAACCTCTTCAAAACATTTCCTCACTAAAGCTCTCATCTTTGACAAACTCAGTCATTTATTTGAACTGTCATACTGAATGTATGACTGCACACTGGCTTGTTACATACAGAGAGGGCATGAGCTAAACGAATAGAATATCTTTGTCATTGTACAAGTACAATACTATTTAGTTTGAAACTTACAATTTGATCATAAAGCTTAAAAATACAAATGATTTAAAATGGCAATATAAAATGTTCAAGTATAAAAAGTTTGCAGCAGTGTTAAAATAGTGTAAATAGCTCAGATGTGCAATGCAGCAGTAAAACCTAAGCAGTACAATCGGAAAACATAATGTAATAAAAACAGTAGGGGTGAACTACTTATTCCGTGTACATTTGAGGTTCATGTGTGTACTGGGTTACTTTTTAGTTACAGCAGCTATCACTGTGTTGTTATGAAATCAGTTGTGCCAGACAATTTTGGACACTTGTACACTGATGCATATAATACTACCTGCCTTACATTGCCATGTGTTATTCAGGTGTCAACGTTGTGTAGAATTGAAGAAAGAAACCTCAAAGACAGTGCCAGAAGGATGCTGGACAGGTAACGTGCCGCATTAATGAAACATTGTGGTGTCGATACTCAATAAGTTTCAACGCAAATCAGAAAACGAAATATCAAACTTTGCCCGCAATTGTTAACCACCTCAATCTGTGTTATATTTTAGGGTTTTAAAAAATTCCCTCATGCCCAAATTCAACATGAAGGGGGGTGGTCCGCTGCAGAAAGAGGCGTTTGAAAAGACTGCACTGTTCTCGGACATTCGAGGTATGTATATACAACACACAACATTTACCAGAGAGCTTCACTCTTTTTTTTTTATACACACTGAATGGTGATACACAATATATGCCTTGTTTTTGTTTTTAGTGTGCATCCAAGCAAAAGAGAATGACTCCCTGTCATAATTACAGTAATTTAAGTTAAAAAAAAAAAAAAAAAAAAAAAAGCTTTTCCTGTGCTAGATTTTTCTTCTTCTTCTTGTTTGGCAGATGCTGTGGTGACCAACTTCTCGGCAGCAACAGAGTTCGACTTGACGAATGCAGTTGGAAAGCATTTTATACAACAAATAAAACCAACAATTAATCATTTCCTTCGAGTTCACTGTTGGTTGTTTTATTTGTTAAAATAGGTAAACCGACAAAGGGGTTAATCTTTTTTTATTTATTTATTTTTATTTTTATTTATTTTTTTTTTTTTACATTGTCATTGTCATCCATAATGTTTTAACTTTAAGTGTGATAACAATAGCTTTGATTTGTATTAGATTTATTTATTTTAAATATCTTAAGGTATTTATTTGTTTATTTTTATTTTTATATTGCTATTATCTTAAATTCCATAGTTTGTATCATAATATTTGTATTTAAGTGTATTGCATTTATAATATTTTATTTTATTTTGTCATTTTGCATTTGTATCATTTTGTATTGTCTTAAGTTGTTAAAAATGCTACTTTTCTTCATGAAAGCTGTATATGTAATTTGTTTGGATGCATGGTCATTTTATTGCCTTTTTGATGTATATATGTAGGCCTGTCTATTTGATGACTAATCTATTCTTGGACTATGGTTAGACGTCTATTATATTTTCAGTGACAGCCCAAATGTTGCCTTGTTTTAGCCTAGACGTCAGGGAAGCGCAGGCTGCCGCCTCTTGTTCGAAAACCGGACACGTCCAGCCATTGGCCAATCAAATGCCACTGCAGCTACACCCAATGAGCGCATTGCCGCTGTAGGGTTTAAGAAGTTGCGGCTCAAGAGGTCGCGTTACTCTGTTGCTCTGCGTATAGACAATGGCAAGAACCAAGCAGACCGCCCGTAAATCCACCGGTGGCAAAGCCCCGAGGAAGCAGCTCGCTACCAAAGCCGCCCGTAAGAGCGCTCCTGCCACCGGTGGCGTCAAGAAGCCTCATCGCTACAGGCCGGGTACCGTGGCTCTGCGAGAGATCCGTCGCTATCAGAAATCCACCGAGCTGCTGATTCGCAAGCTGCCCTTCCAGCGTCTGGTCCGAGAAATCGCTCAGGATTTCAAGACGGATCTGCGCTTCCAGAGCTCCGCGGTCATGGCCCTGCAGGAGGCCAGCGAGGCTTACTTGGTCGGTCTGTTTGAGGACACCAACTTGTGCGCCATCCACGCCAAGAGAGTGACCATCATGCCCAAGGATATCCAGTTGGCTCGCCGCATTCGCGGAGAGCGCGCCTGAACTCACCGCTCCTTTAAAAACCCAAAGGCTCTTTTCAGAGCCGCCTCAGCGTTCCTTACAAGGTGGAATTTCCTCTGCTCGTATAAAAACTCTAATGCTCTTTAAAAGCAGCCCATTAGAAAATGCATTAGCAGTACCCTCTTAGTTTGTTTTAAAGCTGTTTTCAGAATTCTAATATGGTATATTTAAATGTGTAAAAAGAAAAAAAAAAAAAAGTTAATTTGACATGACACGCTAGAAAACTTTGATGTACTTTACAACAATACATATTGTGCATATTACAACCATAGATCCCTTGAGTATATTTAGAAAGTACAGCTGCATATATACACTCTTGACCAAAAGAATTGTAATAAATTAAAATAAAGGTCAGTGAAATGCAGAACAAGAACACTTCACACTTAACCAAAATACTTAAATCAGTTTGTAAAACATTTCTGTTATACCTGTATTACGTTTTTTTTTTTCACTGAACAGCAATGCATAATGTAATTTTACAATAAAAAGAAGTTACTGACAAACGATAAAGTGCATTTTTTTTATAAACTCAAGCGTCCAAATGGCTGAACTAAACAAATAAACACACAAGTTGAAATCTTCATCTTCATGTGGAGGGTCACTTTTCTTTGAGTTCAGTTTTTGCATCTAAAGGCTTGCAGTTCAGACACTGGTATTTGGAAACTTCATTGCAAGGGCTGTGAAATGGGAAAATAAATGTAAATGTAAAGTAAATAAATAGATCAGAGTTTCTGAGTGGTGTTTTTGAATGTCACATGCATTATAATTCATATAGATATAGATTAGAGTTTCTTTGACGGTTTTCAGTTTAAGCTTGGACTAAATCCTTATCAAGCTTGACCTGAGCATCTGTTTTTATCCCCTTGTCTGTCATCACCATACAATACTCTGTTACATAGAATATAAGGTTAGAATAGGCCCAGCATCTCTAAAACAGAAGTGCTGAATCCATACGTCACTTTATTAGGAGATACGGCAGCCAGAATTAAACCTCTGAGATTCACTGATATGAGAGACATGAGAAACATACTTACCACTCTCTTCTTTGCTCATCTCTCTGATCTGATTTCAGTGTCTTCTTTTGCAACAGCAGCTCATCTGAAAACATCATCTTAATGTTTCACAATGAATTACTGGAAAAAAGTAAAAAATGTGAATGAATCTGGAACAGAATATTTATGTACAGATGTGTGCATTATTTGCTTATATGTTATTATACATTATCATATGCTTTATTTTTTTAAGATTAACTGTTCAAATCTGTATTTAACCTCAGAACAATCTCATAGTAAGAAGAGGCGCTAAAGTCTGAGTCTTTGTGGTGGCTGTGCTTTAAAATTTATTTGCATTACACATCTTTCTCTCTCTCTCTCTCTCTCTCTTTGTATGTCTGTTGTCTTTGTTAGTGTATTGAAAGTAATAATTCTTTGTTTAGACAGACACCAGTTACAATGTTGTTATTACATTTTGATCCATTTTCTTTCTGTGAATTAGCTTGATTAAATTTAGGGCAATGTTCAAACAGGCTATATGAGCTGCCATACACTTTTTTTGTTTGTTTGTTTTAACAAGTGTGTTTCTGTTCACCAATGCGACCTTCCAATGTACAATCGAGGCATGCATTTTTGACCTGACCAATCCCTTAAACCTTTTTTTAATAAAATCACACTCTGGTCTATTACCATTGTCCCTAAGAAAACAGTGTCACTGAAATGAATGAATGCTGATTTGGTGCTTGCCACAAAAATGGTTGTGGTTCACTACATGCGGAAACGCTGATAAAGTGGCCTTTGTCTTACTGTGTACCTAATGATCCAATTTTGGTTTTAAAAAAGACCAAAAAGAAACACATCTTATGAAGTGGTCTAAGGTCTGGAGGTCATTATGATTTGTTTCATACAATTCATGCATTAAAGTAGAGAGTAAAGGGTGATTTTGAACGGTTATACATTACTACATTTAGAATTATTTGGCCTCCAGTCTGCACTGACGCGCAACATGTGACGTTGCATAGCTCCACCTTAACATGTTTCAACTAGGTCCTATAAGCAATTGTAAAGCTTCTCTTGCGCTTCTACAGTTTTCACAAACTCTTTGGTGTACTGTTGAAGAGCTAAAACCATGTCAGGAAGAGGCAAAGGCGGTAAAGGACTCGGAAAAGGAGGCGCTAAGCGTCACCGTAAAGTTTTGCGTGATAACATCCAAGGAATCACCAAACCCGCTATCCGTCGTCTCGCTCGCCGTGGTGGTGTCAAACGTATCTCCGGTCTGATCTACGAGGAGACTCGCGGTGTGTTGAAGGTGTTTTTGGAGAACGTGATCCGCGATGCTGTTACGTACACTGAGCACGCCAAGAGAAAGACCGTCACCGCCATGGATGTCGTGTACGCTCTGAAACGACAGGGACGCACCCTGTATGGTTTTGGAGGTTGAACATGTCGGTTCTATCATTAAAAACCCAACGGCTCTTTTGAGAGCCACCCACATTTTCAAAAAGAGCTTTTCAAACAAACAAACAAACCCTTTTATTTGTTAACTTATTTATGTACTTATTTATTTATTGGTGGGAGCTTATACCTAAATACACACCGACTCGCGTCACCGCGGGGAATTGACTTGTTCTGGGTTAACAAGATTTTAATTCGTACAGAAAAGGGTTTTTGAAAACATACAATGCAGAAACGTTTTAGTGAGGATTAAGTTGTTTAGGTGCAGAAAGCGTGAGGGTTTTGTGTTTTATGAGGACGTTCCATGGATGTAGTGATTTTTATAATGTGCAGTCTTTAGATTGTATATCATACCCTACATTCTTACAGAAAACGGTAGATTTCAGGTTTTGCTATCCTTGTGGGAATATTTGGTTAGGTTTAGCTTGCCTTTGGTTACGGTTCTGTCCCCAAAATACGGCAGGTACCAAGAGGAAGAGAACCTTCTACGTTCTGTTTTTGCCCCTTCATTCCAGATTTATGTCTGGTCTTCACGTGTTTATCCGCGCCTTCTCCAAGAGTAAAACATTATGGAATTTCAAATTTAACCGAAAGCTCTTCATTGCCGAGAAGCCGCTTGTGACCGAGACACCATGAGCGGGAAAGCCAGACAAATGAGCGCGTGGGGGATATGTGAAGCGCTCGAATTTCCAAGCCTACGATTGGCTAGTGCGTCCGTTCGCTTCTGTCCAATGAAATAGGGTTCCTTCAGTCAATGCGCAAAAACGCCCAATCAGAGACATCAGTCCAGCCCTCTTAAATTAGCATGAGCTGTCAATAAATACCAAGTGCATACTTTCAAACTAGCATTGTGTTATCCGTCTCGAGCGAACATGCCTGAGCCAGCGAAATCTGCACCGAAGAAAGGTTCCAAGAAGGCCGTCACCAAGACCGCCGGCAAAGGAGGAAAGAAGCGCAAGAGGTCCAGGAAGGAGAGCTATGCTATCTACGTCTACAAGGTCTTGAAACAGGTTCATCCTGACACTGGCATCTCTTCCAAGGCGATGGGGATCATGAATTCTTTCGTCAACGACATCTTCGAGCGCATCGCCGGTGAAGCTTCTCGTCTCGCTCACTACAACAAGCGCTCCACCATCACATCTAGAGAGATCCAGACCGCCGTGCGTCTGCTGCTGCCCGGTGAGCTGGCCAAACACGCCGTGTCTGAGGGCACAAAGGCTGTGACCAAATACACCAGCTCCAAGTGAGGTGTGATGTGACTTCAACTTACCCCAACGGCTCTTTTAAGAGCCACCCATGTTTTCAGTTAAAGAGCTTTCAGTGTTGAAGTATGTGGTGGGTGGGTCAAATTTGAAAGGAAGTTTGTTTGTCTACTTATGTGAGAACCAAAAACGATGAATCTAAAATATTTGATGTGATACAGACAGTAGTCATAATGTTATAATCACAACATTACCCAACCTCTGCACTGTGTGGCAAAACATTGAAAACAAACTACAAATGTCATCCCATTTAAATTCTAACAAGTGGGAAATGAGGGCATATTTATCACATTACAAAACGTTTATATTCTAAACTCATTCTAGTGTACTTGTCACCGGTTCATTCAGGTACTCCAAACGTGACCCTGGATCACAAAACCAGTCATAACGGTCACTTTTTCAAAATTGAGGTTTATACATTATCTGAAAGCTGAATAAATAAGCTTTCCGTTGATGTATGCTTTGTTAGGATAGGACAATATTGGGTTGAGATGTAACCATTTGAAAATCCAGAATCTGAGGGTGCAAACAAATCAAAATGTATTGAGAAATTCGCCTTTAAAGTTGTCCAAATAAAGTTCCTAACCATGTGTATTACTAATCAAAAATTACGTTTTCATATATTTACAGTAGACATTTTTACAAAATATCTTCATGGAACATGATCTTTGCTTAATATCCTAATGATTTTTGGCATAAAAGAAAAATCAATCATTTTGACCCATACAGTGTATTTTTGGCTATTGCTACAAAAATACCCCAGCGACCTAAGACTGGTTTTGTGGTCCAGGGTCACAAATGTTTAATTACAGCAGGGGTGGTATTTCGACCTGTATTGCTATTAGTACTTACTTACTTACTTACTTACTTACTTATTTAGTTATTTAGTAGCCTTGAAGGATTTTGGATAAAGGATTCACTGAACTGTTGGCTTTAGCTAAATAAGTCTATATGCCTGATGCTGTTTTAATTCAACCAGTCCTGTGTGCAGAGTGGAATTAAATGCACACATGGCAGAGGAAAAACAAGAGGAACAATTCATATTTTGTAATGCAATTAGTTTGGGGGAAAACAACAACAACAACAAAACACTGTTGTTACAAACTTGAGGCTCGCCCCGCTCTTTTGAAGGGATGCTGTCAAAATGGTCTTTTCCTCGTGTCTGTTTTACATTTCAGGAGAAAGCCTTGTACCTCGTCTTGCCACACGCGTAATTTCTAATCTGCAGAGGTGTTTTGATACACTTATTTTGCGCTGTGTGTAAACGGAGAAAACACATTTTCGCCGAGGCTCTCAGACGCTCTGTGGAGCGGGACATTGAGTCTACACGGTTCTCATGTGGCAGTTAAGTTCGGCAGCGCGGCTCACCGACGTTTCATTGTATTCCGCCTATCGACGCGTGAAACGTATCCGCTCAGAGACATGGCTGAAACCGCTCCAGCTGCCGCCGCTCCTCCGGCTAAAGCTCCCAAGAAGAAATCGGCGTCTAAACCCAAGAAAACGGGCCCGAACGTCAGGGACCTCATCGTCAAGACCGTGACCGCCTCCAAGGAGAGAAGCGGCGTGTCCCTTGCCGCCCTGAAGAAGGCTCTTTCTGCTGGTGGCTACGATGTGGAGAAAAACAACTCCCGCGTCAAGATCGCCGTCAAGAGTTTGGTGACCAACGGCACCCTGGTCCAGACCAAAGGCACTGGCGCCTCCGGTTCCTTCAAGCTCAACAAGAAGCAAGCCGAAACCAAGAAGAAACCTGCCAAGAAAACTCCCGCGAAAGCAAAGAAGCCTGCTGCCAAGAAACCCGCCGTCAAGAAATCCCCCAAGAAGGTGAAGAAACCGGCAGCCACCGCAGCAAAGAAGGCGACAAAGAGCCCCAAGAAGGCCAAGAAGCCTGCAGCTGCTAAGAAGCCAGCTAAGAGCCCCAAAAAGGCGAAGCCAGCAGCCGCTAAGAAAGCAGCCAAGAGCCCCAAGAAGGCCAAGGCAGCCAAACCCAAAACGGCGAAGCCCAAGGCAGCCAAGCCTAAAAAGGCGGCTCCCAAAAAGAAATAGATGTCACCCTTTGTGTTCCCGAAACAAAACGGCTCTTTTAAGAGCCACCCACTTGCTGCAATTAAAGAGCAACATTTTACGGATTATAAATACATGCTTCTTTAGGCATTTCAGAGAGAGTAAACTCTGAATCTACAACACACTATTTTACTGTATGTGGAAATATATTGATTGCATCGTAAATATAATACATGAAACACATTAACTGTTACTACGATGTAAGTCAAGAGGTTAGGCTTGATTTGAAGAAAACATCAGCGGCTGGTTTACTTCCAAAAACAACTTTGTTTATGTAATGTTTATGGTGACATATTTCAATGTGCTGTTGTATCATTTGTTGGTCATTGTTTGTACCTTCTTCTGCATTTCAGCGCATATCTTGTATGTAACTATATGTACATCTGTGTATTTGGGCAGTGTTTTATTAAGTTTTTATGTTATCTTGACAACAGATTACAGTGAAGAGGCTGGCAAAGAGGGGAGGGGTTTGGGGTTTTGGAGGGACGCGCAGTGATTGGTTTGCAGCTGTGACAGACTCTGACCAATAGACGACGGGCACACTCTCTTAAAAACTGATCGTCAGACCACGCGGCTTTTATTTCTGCACTGCTTCGCAATAACGAGCACAGCTGTATAATCATGAGTGGAAGAGGCAAAACCGGAGGTAAAGCCAGAGCAAAGGCCAAGACCCGCTCATCCAGGGCCGGACTGCAGTTTCCCGTCGGCCGTGTTCACAGGCTTCTTCGCAAAGGCAACTATGCCGAGCGCGTTGGTGCTGGTGCTCCCGTTTATTTGGCCGCTGTGCTCGAGTATCTCACCGCTGAGATCTTGGAGTTGGCTGGAAACGCCGCAAGGGACAACAAAAAGACCCGTATCATCCCCCGTCACCTGCAGCTGGCGGTGCGCAACGACGAGGAGCTGAACAAACTTCTGGGCGGAGTGACCATCGCTCAGGGCGGTGTGCTGCCCAACATCCAGGCTGTGCTGCTGCCCAAGAAGACCGACAAGCCCGCCAAAACCAAATAAAGTAATTGCAGTTACATGATTATGTAAAACCCTACAAAGGCTCTTTTCAGAGCCACCCACTTTCTCTCTAAAAGCAGTTTGAATTATTTGGTTTACATAAGTATATGTAATGTCATTAGTTCTAATTTGCACTGTATAACAGAGTTATAATAAGCGTTACGAAGACGGGTGAAGACAAAAAAGTGGAACAGAGTTAACTTTGTTTTATATATATATATATATATATATATATGTATGTGCGTGTATGTATATAAATTATCCTTTAAAATTGATACACTACAATCGGAATACATAGGAACTTACAAAAAATTAATGGTAACACTTTCCACCCCACTGCCACTTTAAGTGTAGATATAAAAGTGCCTTTTCATTAGCTCTGATTCTAAGAATTTGATTGCACTGTTGATATACCGTTTAATACCATAAACCTGATTCGTGTTGTAAAAAGCGCTATAAAGGTTACTTAGTTTGACTAACAAAGCAGCCTCCTAATGATCATCTAAAGAAAATAAATAAATAAAGAAAAGAAAAAGTAGCATTTTAAGGTCCAATAATGGGACACTGAACAGACAAAATTTGGGCAGGAAAGGCAAGCCGCTGCCCCTTGTTCGAAAACATGGAAGTGATTTTCATTGGCTGCCTTGCGCTGCTACGTAAACACAATAGCCAATCAAATGCTTCTGCTGACGCGCCGCCCAATGCGGCAGGACAGTTTAAAAAGTTGCTGTACACAAAGAGCGAACTCAGTTAGTTTTAAAGAACTAGACGGAGAGATCGAGACAATGGCAAGAACTAAGCAAACCGCCCGTAAATCCACCGGTGGCAAAGCCCCGAGGAAGCAGCTCGCCACCAAAGCCGCCCGTAAAAGCGCTCCAGCCACCGGTGGCGTCAAGAAGCCTCATCGCTACAGGCCGGGTACCGTGGCTCTGCGAGAGATCCGTCGCTACCAGAAATCCACCGAGCTGCTGATTCGCAAGCTGCCCTTCCAGCGTCTGGTCCGAGAAATAGCTCAAGATTTCAAGACTGATCTGCGCTTCCAGAGCTCCGCTGTCATGGCTCTGCAGGAGTCCAGCGAGGCTTATTTGGTCGGTCTGTTTGAGGACACCAACTTGTGCGCCATCCACGCCAAGAGAGTGACCATCATGCCCAAAGATATTCAGCTGGCCCGCCGCATTCGTGGAGAGCGCGCTTAAACTCACTGCTCCTTCTAAACCCAAAGGCTCTTTTTAGAGCCGCCTAAATGCGTCTAACAAAGTAGAATTTTCTTGTATCTCTGTGCTCGTTATGCTCGTTCTCAATTCATTTTTCACGTGACAAATGGGTGTGCAAGTAGTTGTCTAAAATGTACAACAATACAGGGTTTCCGCGGGTCTTAAAAAAGTCTTAAAAAGTCTTAAATCGCTTTTCCGTGAATTAAGGCCTTGAAAAGGTCTTAAATCAGAGCAGCAAGTCTTAAATTCATATGATCATGGCATTAATTTTCGTGAGGGATTGTTACCTGAGGTGTTTCACATTTTAAAGTGAAGCGAAAGCGTAATTTCTGTTACATGGCTTAGGTCGCTCAATATTCATTAAACAATACGCGGTAGATGGCTGTATGTGCTGCTTCATCTGTCAGTCACCCGAAGAAGAACTTGTCGTTTTGATTTTTTTTTTTACAGTAATAAAAATCATTTAGTTTAGTTAGAGAACAGACAATACAATTAAAACTGAACGCGGCTTCTCAATGCAGTGTGCCGAACAACAGTCACATCACAGATCAGATTTCATTTATCACATAAAGTGAGTCAAGCTGACTGACAAGAGAGAGGTGAGAAAGACAAGACTATGGCAGAAGAGTTTCAAAACGA
Source organism: Labeo catla (assembly GCA_012976165.1). Classification (NCBI taxonomy): domain Eukaryota; kingdom Metazoa; phylum Chordata; class Actinopteri; order Cypriniformes; family Cyprinidae; genus Labeo; species Labeo catla. The sequence goes on along the minus strand of VONZ01001303.1, from coordinate 146,142 downwards.
AATGCAAAAGCGCCTGTTTTATAAATATTTTGGATTCTGAAAAGTCTGTTGACTTCTGCCATTTATCTAAGGTGAAGTGTGATATTTATTTGGTTCCACAGTGTTTGCTGATTTTATTTATTTAAACTGTTTTTTGTTTGTTTGTTTTTTTGTTTTTCAATGTTATATTAAGCGTGCAAGGTGTATGCCGTGCTTTTAAGCGTTCTTATTCGTTTTGCTAAACGTTCTACGTTTCTTATTTATTTGGTTACACAGTGTTTTTCAGTTTTGTAAACCTGTTTAAACTTTGTGTAAGTAATTATGTTATATTATTTATATTATATTATAAGTTATTATTTTTATATTATATTATTCGTTTTGTTAATAAAAGTTCGGTACGTTACGTTAATGCCGCTAATTTAAAGTAAAGTAAAAATGCGCAGTGAAAGTAAAATGCGCAGGACTCTTTAACAAGCCGTACCGGCGCAGAGTACGCAGACTGCGTAGGGCATCAACTCCCAGGGAGGCAAGCTAAGCACACGTAACGCGCCATTCCCGCATTCGCGGCGCGCCCGCGCCCGCCCTCACCTCAAGTAGCCTCGTGTTTGCGGCTGACTGCAATCATAAGTCGTCCGGCGCCGAGAAAAGAAAACGAAAAATGCAAAGATGACGCCCGTGTATCACTTTCAGGTGCGTTCATAATCCCGAGAAACTTTTCGGCTGTTTACGCTAATAACGTGTTTTAATATCGGTAATAATTCGACCACCACCAACGCACCTGCCTTACTAGTTTCCATGACTTAAAATGCATTAACCGATATAAAAACAGTGAGCCAATAATGATCGGTTAATTGAGAGTAAACATGGTTTCATTAAATAACACTGTTAAAATACATTATGTGGGCTAATACGAAATAAACAATTTCTGTACATTACGTATTATTACAAATGCCTGCAAAGGCCTAATAATTGTTGCTGCTACACTTACAGCACGATCAAATCCTTGTTTAATAATGACCAAACATTTAATTCAAATATCCACTTAATCTTGTGATAGAAATGCTACAGCCTCTTTAATTTCTTCAACAAAAAACATGTGGACATCACAACCCTTGCCAAAATTAACCATTGTTTTATTGTAGTAAAACTGCTTAATTTTCTTTTGTGTGTTTTCTGGATGCTTGAGAAAATAAAATCAATTAGACAACTGTATTAGGCCTAATAAAATCATAGTCATAGGTAACTGTCTAGATCTACAACTGTAATTTATAAATAATACAATTTAATTGTAATGTATTCATTTACTTTTATATTTTATTAAATTTCTATTTTCTATTTATATTATGTGTTTTTTTTTTTTTTAACATCAGTAATGAAGGAGGGGGCACAACAATACAATTCTGCTTAGGGCACTCATTTGGCCAGCAGCGGTCCTTAAAACTAAAGGAAAGTGAAAAAAAGAGGGAAAACTCAAACAAACTAAAAACAAACAACTGCTTGATGCCGAATTGCTACTAATTTGAAAGGGAAAGTAAAATGTGCATGGCACTTTTACGGAAGGAAAGCAAGGAAAAGAGGGAAAACCCAGACTAACTAAAAACAAACAATTGCTAGATGCTGAATTGCTGCTAATTTGAAAGTGAAAGTAAAACTCAAACTATACTTAGGGAAAATGTTGTATTGTTTTCCCTATGATTTTTTTTTTTTTTTTTCCCTTAAATTTTCTTTAGTTGGTCTTAAAAAGGTCTTAAAAAAGTCTTAAATTTGCCCTCATAAAACCTCCAGAAACCCTGCAATACCTATTCTATTCTTAAAACGCAGTTTTGACAAACGGCAGTCGCTTTCGCAAGAGAATTTTGGAAATGTTATGTTTGGGTTTAAAGCAAGTCATTAGCACAGAAACGAAGTTGCTGAATGTTTTAAACAATATATCGAATTCGATTGATTCACGACTTCATATACTTACGGAATTAGCACAGCTAGCCCGAAAGAAAGAAATTATGCTTTACTACTTATGCATTTTCCCCCTCCCTGCTCTTTTAACATTGTATGTGTTATTTGAGAAAGCAGATTGGGCAGTCTGGGGTCAAGGTCGATTGCAAAGTTCCTTTTATATAGCTGATTTATATACATCCATGTATGCATAAACGTTTCTTGTTTTTATCATAACAGCTGCCACATTTTTTGGAAGAAGGGTAGATAGTTTGCCTTGATATGCGTCTGCTCTCTTTAGTTTTTGAAAAAATTTTAAATTAAGCAAGTTGTGGGAAACAGTCACTTATTCCAGAACCACTGAAATGTGCCGTTAACCCTAAAAACGTTTTTGTATCCTGGGGAATACAATTTCTGTCATATTTACTTCTTTAACCATGAATAAATGAACATTTTTAACATTAAAAAGTTAAAAAGGATAGAAGAAACATGCAATATCTAGGAAGAGTTAGGCCATTTGTTTTTACAATAGGCAAAGTTATTAGAGACGTGTACCTAAAACCGATGACATACAAGGAAGCTCTCCAGAGGGCCATGGACAGTGAAGAAGAATGTACTTTTTCCTCAGAAGGCGGCGAAGACTTTGAAGATGAACGCTTGGATTTTGAGGAGCACTTTGATCCTTCAGCAGATACAATTTCTGATGAGTAAGTCATATCAGTTATAGTTTCACATATTCCTTATTATTAGTTAGCACATGCAGAGCTGTTTCAGGCCTATTTCCAGACTGAAGTCAGTTATATTATATCATATTATGTAAAGTGCGATAAAATAAATGTTTAGACTATTACAAAGGTCTAGCTTTGTAACTTATTATTTAACTTATGATTTGTGTTTACTGCTTCTTTAAGGATTCTAAATGTGTGTGCAAACATCTCCTTAGGTGTAAATGTTTTGAAAGTGCTTTACATATGGATGTTGATGCCCCATTAACAGCCATAAAGCGCATCTTTACAGGCCTATATCCATTAATTGTCCATCACTTATGTATGCGTGGCATGTTACCGGACAATCAATGTTTACAACTATTTGAACTTTTCTTTAGGAAAGAGCCTTTAATTGCACATCATATAAGGGTGGCACACACACACATCTTTTGGTTTTCAACGCGGTTGAGTATCTTAAGGTGAAGGCCTTGTGTTGACCTGTCCAACCAGCTCTTGCAATACTACGCTACACAGCACAAAACCATGAAGCGGTTGGTCACCGGATCTGCGTGCATTGCAAAACAGTGCATGGCAAAAAGCAGCAAACACCTTGGAAATGCCAGGCACGCTACGTTCACTTGTCTCTTCAGCTGAACAGAAACTGTTTCGAGGAACGGCACAAAAGTCTGTGACTGTGTTCAAATGTATTATAGTTTTTGCTGCTTATTATTTGTGGAAACCATTTTCAACATTGTTAAAAAAAAAAGAATAATAATCAAGTTGATTTATGAAGGACCATCCCAATGAAGACTGGAGTTATGGCTGCTGAAAATTGTATTTCACTGCATTACTGTTTGTCGTCGTCATCATAAATCCTTTAAACGTTTTTATATTTTGATTTTTAAAAATATGTATGTGCATTTATAACACTATATTATATTATTATATTGTATTATACCACCTTTTCATCAAGTTACATAAAAAACTAACGCTATGCGAGGGTGCTTCTAATGCTGCATCCATGGGAGGGACGGAAAATTTGACATTGTTCTCTCTTCTGACTGCCGATATCAGTCTCTCTCAATTTTTTTTTCCTTTGACTGAAAGTCGTGGAAACACTGTCGTGTAGATTTTATTTTGCTATTTGAGCAAATGGGAATGCAAAAAATATGTTTGTGGTACTCTTCCATTCACCGCTATGGGAAATCAGGAAATGTAAGAAAGGTCCATACATCGCTATTGTTTTTCAATAATGGGATCTTTATTTAATTTTGGGTTACAAATTATTTACAAAATGTGGCCACAAGTAATGTTTTCTCTGTACTTTCTTCAAAATCCTTTAAAAAGATTGGTGCTATATTTGCATAATGGTGCTATTATGTGTTTCTAGACATGCCAGGAAAAAAACTCAGTTCAGTATTACTAACTAAATGATTAATGACTGAATTACTAAAAAAAATAAATTCTGAAAAATGTAAACAATTAAATTCATACAATTTCAAAATAAACACAATACTCACACTTAACAACAACCTTTTTAGACATTTTTTAGACAAGTCGATACATCAACTTTTCTATGAGAGTGAGTTTTTTCCCACTACAGGTGGCCATGATGTCTTTAAATGCTGCCTGTGAGCGAAACAAATAATGTATGAACAAAGTATTAAATCTTTCCTGATTTCTCTGAGGGGAGGGTTTATGGACCAGTGTATGTGGGTTTATTGTGTATTTATTTTTAAAATGTTTGCTGCATGAATTAAATATTCTGTTACACATATCAACACATTCTGCACTGAGATAGATAGATAGATAGATAGATAGATAGATAGATAGATAGATAGATAGATAAATAAAATGCCTATAAGTTGTCGGCAAATCCTTTAAATCAGAAAATATAAGTAGCTATACAATGTTAGGAAAAAAAAAATATATATATATATATATATATATATATATATATATATATATATATATATATGGGTTATAAATGATATGTTGTGTGCGTGGAGGCTAAGTGTTAAGTTCATCTCTACGCACACCCATTTTCTAGATGCTGCAGATCTGGACAAATGTAAAATTACTGAGTATAATTGTATGTTAAATTGACATTTACTTTTTAACATGAATGAATGAATGAATGAATGAATACATATAACATACATACATAAATAAATAAATAAATAAATAAATATAATTTCACAGTAAAAATACTTAAATTAAAAAAGCATAACGTTTCAATCAGATGGCTGAAGGCATGAAGTAGATTGTATAACGCAGGTTCATCAGCAAATGGTTTTTCGTGTTGATAATTTATAAGCCCTAGAAATTTGTGTATTAAATATGATACATTAGAATAATGTACTGTGTGTGTGTGTGTGTGTGTGTAAATTATTGAATATTTTTAAATATACAAGGAAAGAAAGGTATCCTTAAAACTTTTTTTTTTTTGTTAATGTTTTAACTCTGATTGCCTACACCCACCCAAAAAAGCGCCATATTCATATGCTAATCATCTGATGTGAGTCATTCATGGTTAACGCCCCTTTTCAAAACTATAAAACTGGCAGCAAATTTCAGCGTTGTTTACTTTTTAATCGCGATGGCACACGAGGAAGCTCTTCAGACGACCATGGACAGCGAAGAAGAATGTACTTTTTCATCAGAAGAAGGAGAAGACTTTGATGACGATCTCTTTCATTTCGAGGATGCAGAGGAGACCATTTCTAAAGAGTGAGTCATTTATTCTAACAGATTAGTTACAAGAGTCGCACAATTTTTATTATTAGTTAACATCATTGGTTAGGCATGATCGTAATGTAAAACTGTTTCAAACCTGCTGTCAAACTGAAATTAGCTAGCATATTATGACTGAAATTCATTGTCTTTTCTTCATTATCGAACTGTCTTACCAAACGCTGTAACCAAATAAACGTTCTATAATGTAACGTGATAAAATGAATGTTTAGACTATTACAAAGGTCTAGTTTTGGTTAACTTATGATTCGTGTTTACTGCCTCTTTATCGAGCCTAAATGTGTTTGCAAATATCTGCTTAGGTGTAAATGTTTTGAAAGTGCTTTACATATGGATGTTGATGCCCCATTAACAGCCATAAAGCGCGTTTCTCTAGGCCTATATCCATCTATTGTCCATCTTGCATGTGCTGTTACCTTGGAAAATAAATGTTTATAACCATTTGTATTTTTCTCTAGGAAAGAACATTCAAGTGCACATCATACAAGGGTGGCACACAAGCGTCTTTCAGTTTTCAACGCGGTTGAGAATCTTAAAGAGTAAGTGTGCATTTATCCGCTGTGTGTGTGTGTCTGTTGTATGTATATTTATATATGTAATGCGAGATAATACACAAAGTATACACATCTGTAAATGGCTTATTGTAATGACGTTATATATTTACTTATTAACAGAGGTGAGAATGACGGCGACCAAATGCCTGTTGCAAAGAAAGCCAAGACTCTTTCATGGAAAGCGGAGACTGAAGTTGACAAGATTCCACAGACTCTGAGATTCCTGCCTGCACGGGAACCTGGACCACAGTTGAGTCCTGCTGACTCGCACTCTCCCGTGAGTCTTTTCAAGCTGTTTTTCACAGAGAGCGCTGTGGAAAATCTGTGCCACAACACAAATGCTCAGGCTGCCAGGGCAATCGCAAAGGGCTGCAAGTACAAATGGACAGATGTCAGTGTTGATGACATGTATCGCTACATTGGACTCATTTTCTACATGGCCACAGTAAAGATGAGCTCCGTCGCTGATTACTGGCGGCAGGACAGTTTTTTCTCTTTGCCTTTTCCCGCCACAGTTATGTCAAGGGACAGATACCGCACCATTTCATGGAACGTGCACTTGAGTCACCCAGATGCAGACAAGGAAAACGACAGAAAGAGGGGCACAGCCGAACATGACCGTCTTTTCAGGATCAAACCCCTCATGGACACTATCAGTCTTGCGTGCAAATCCTTCTATCATCCTAGAAGAAATTTAGCTGTAAATGAAAGACTGGTAGCATGTAGAGCAAATACAGGATTGTCACGGCACACAAAAGTCAAGCCGACAAAACTGGGCTTCAAGTTTTTTGTGCTGTCAGACTCATCAAATGGATATACTGTGGACTTTTCTGTCTACACAGGCAAGAATAGTTTTCCCACAGACTGTGGGCTTTCATACGATGCTGTGATGTCTCTCCTGGACCGTAAAGTTTTGGGCTCTGGGTATCATGTGTACATGGATGATTTCTACACAAGTCCAAGGCTCCTAACAGACTTGTTTGCTATGAAGTTTGGTGCTTGTGGAACTTACAGAGACCACAGGAAGGACTTCCCAAAGACCACAGCTAATTCACTGACCAGAAACTCCAGCAGGGGATCCATCAGGTGGATTCGGGATGGGCCTCTTGTGTGTGTGAAGTGGATGGACACGCAAGTGGTGTCTGTTTGTTCCACCATCCATGCTGCGTGTACAGGAGAGCGTGTGCAAAGGAGAGTCAAAGCACAAGATACGTGGAAGACAAAGTCTTTTCCATGTCCTGCACCCGTGACCGCATACAACCAGCACATGGGGGGTGCTGACCTGTCCGATCAGCTCTTGCAGTACTACGCCGCACAGCACAAAACCATGAAGTGGTACAGAAAAATCTTTCTACACTTCTTGGACATTGCTGCCACCAACGCTTTCATATTGCACAAAGAGCTGTACGGCAACATGAGCCACAGTCAGTTCATGGAAGAGCTTATTGCAGAGCTCTGTGGCGTGTCACAGAAAGCAGCACCAAAACAGACCAGCACAGACCACGTGCCGGTTCCAGGAGCTGAGCTGACTTCAGATGTCAGAAAAATTGCTACTGCTGGACGGCGGACCTGCGTGCATTGCAAAACAGTGCATGGCAAGAAGCACCAAACACCTTGGAAATGCCAGGCTTGTGACGTTCATGAGTCATTCCATGAGAATGGTTAAAATTGGACTTGGATATTTTCACATTTTTTACCAAAATGTATTATTTGTATGTATATCCCACATCATTAAGGATATATTTAACTATCAGAAAAATGCATTTTCCCATCTCAGGCATTAGTTTTCTTTTATTATTGATCATATTTTCAAGATGTGGTGACTGTAATTCTTCAACCCCGTTATGGACACTTTGGAGGCTCTCTGAATATTATCATAAAATGTATTTCTAAAGAAATCAATATGTTTACATTAATCAGATGTCCCCCATACTAATTCCATAATTTTAAATAGAAAAACGACATAAAATCACACATTTTTACTCTCTTAAATCCTGAAATGTAACTAATAAGTGAAAGCAATCTTGTCATTTTTCATCAAAAATTTTGTTTAACTAAGAATTGTAATCAAAATCAATGATCATATGATAGCGCTCAATATTTTAGACACAAATCAGCAAACATTAAATTATTTTTTCAACATTTTAAGAAAATAATATATGAAAATGTAGGTGTGAGGGGGTTGAGACTAGCATAACAGGGTTGAAGATGGTAACGGGGTTAAAGAGACAAATACAGCTTTACATATAAACAGTTGTTTACTCTCAAATTCAAAGTATAGGACTTTCCATTAGCATTATATCTCATTTTGTAACCATAGGAAGGACACCAGATACAAATTGCAGTAGAATTAAGTTTTATTAATCTAAAGTAAAAACAACCACAACAGCATATTAACAACTAACAAACATTGTAAAGTGAATTGCTCAAATGTAACATAATGTGTGTGTGTGTGTGTGTGTATGTGAGGGTGGGTGGGTGTGTGTGTGTCTAGGCATAAGAGCGCCTCATGAGGTGTGCTAAAAGTCACCTCATCCTTGCTCCGATAACATACAATTAAACTTGATGAACTGGTTGAACTAATAACAATAATAATCAGTTAACGATTTCAATGTGTCTGTCTGTATCAGCGCCTGTGTCTGTGTCCATGTCAGAGTGTTTTTGCATGTGTGTGCCTGCATCAGTGTGTGTGTCTGTATATATGCATGAATGTGCCTTTTGTTTCATGAATTCATCTTGTGAGTCGGTTCCACACCTCTTTCAAGACTTCCACATGGCGCTTTGTCACAGTCTGTGGGGGTGGAATGAGTTTAAGGACATCATCAAACAGGTACCAGAGGATATCATCCTGAAGAATCGGTTTGACCCAACATGATGCATGCATTTGACCTGGACATGTGTTGTTTGTATGTTGTATGCATGCAGTATAAGAATGTTGATTGAATATAATAATAATTAATTTAAATAATTGGATAACTTAACAACCAAAGTATTAAAATCTCAACCCCATCACAATCTCACAACCCCGTTACAATCAAAAACAATCAAAAACATAACGGGGTTGAGTGTGACGGGGTTGAGATTTTTGCACAAAATGGCCGCTGCTCAATGTAGTGAATACCAGACAGAGAGCACATGGCATGCATGAAATTCAAAATCACCATATATTCATGAAATAACAAAAAACTTTTTCATAAGTAGTAGTTTTCTATCTTTTTTTCATGTTACGGTGTTGAGTCATTGAGTTTGACGACCACAATATCACAAGATAAATGACTAAAATAAAGGAAAACATGGGAGCAACTTGCCTGTCTCTGTGGTCCTGTTGTCCAAAAGACTTCAGTGATGTCACTTCCTGATGTATATGGAATTCTGGATCACACCATTGTATTTATGGGGGTGGGATCGTTCATGTAACGGGGTTGAGGGGTTACTCAGGTACAGAAATAATTGTGATTTTAATGAATAATTAACAATTAAATTTAAAAAAAAAGAAACATTACCAGCAAAAGAGCACAAATAGATGTTTAGGTTGATATCAAAATTTATTGACTTTTTAAATAGTTTTATTTGGTATTTTCAAAGTAAACTTTCATCAAGGCCATGAGGGACATGACAAAATAGGTGGTGTCAAATGAAAAAACTGTATTATTTCTCATAAAAAGATAAAAATTAGTTCCGTTTTTTTACACTGTATTAAAGGGTGCATTTCAATATATATGTAAAGCTGTTTAAATATAAAGTTTGGTGACCTAATAGATGAAATACACCATAAGAGGTGAGAGGGACTCAAATTGTGCCATTTTCATGGAATGACTCTTATTTGTGTCTTCAGTTGAACAGAAACTGTTTCCAGGAATGGCACAAAAGTCTGTGACTGTGTTAGAAAGTATCACAGTTTTTGCTGAGTGTTTTTTTTTTTTTTTTTCGGAAACCATTTTCAACTTTGAAAAAAAGGGAGCTGTTGTTAATAACTGATAATAATTGAACTACAAACCAGCACATTATAATAATTTCTTAATTCTGAGTTATGGCTGAAAATTCAGTATGTATAGTGTTTCACTATATTAGTGTTTTTACTGTATTTTATCAAATAAATGCAGTCTTGGTGAGCAGAAGAGGGTGTGTGTGTTCATTATATATATATATATATATATATATATATATATATATATATATATATATATATATATATATATATATATATATATATATATATAAAGTAAGTAAGATTCAGATTAGCAGCATTTAGAAAATGGGTGTTCATAGAGATCCACTAATGGTCATACAATGGTTAGGAAAAATGTCAGCTGAGGTGTTGAATAATTCTTTAGAAATGAGCAGCATGTCAATTTGGGACTGACAGGACAGAGTTAGTACTCCATGTACTCCACATATAAACTAGTATTGTCAGGGGGTTTTGAGAGTTGTGTATGCCATCCTCCCAAGATAAAAATAAAATACATACATACATACATACATGCATACATACATAAAACACCTTTTAATTGTTTGATACATGTTCCTATAATCAACTAATTAAGGCTTCATTTTCTTTACACTGATTGTAGAAAATGCAATTTTGAAAGAAATGCAACAACTCAGATGGTTTGAGTTCTGTTTCCCAACCAACCGATGGCTTCTATGAAGAACATAACAATCTAGGTCGTGTTTCCAAAAAAACATTTCAAGCCTGACTAGACCATAGAGACCTTTTGGTGCAATTGGTGTAAATGTTCAGAATGCTTTTATGAGTCAATATTTTCTCTGTGATTACAAAATAAACACACATCTTAGAAACCTCCATCAGGTGTGTCTAGGGGCATCATCAATCTAGTCTCATTGATGACGTTATGGTTCCAGTGAGGATAAGTAGCTGAATTCAGTCTCTATGAAAGAATTCAACAAAATAATGTGAATCTGCGAAAATATATTGGACACACCATGTACACTCTTAAAAATAAAGGTGCTTCATGATGCCATAGAAGAACCTTTTTGTCTAAATGGATCCATAAAGAATCTTTAACATCTGAAGAACCTTTCTGTTTCACAAAAGGTTCTTTGTGGCTAAAGAAGGTTATAAAACGGTAAGAAACTTTGACTGAATGGCTTTTTGTAGAACCAAAAATGGTTCTTCCATGGCATCAAATACCTTTTAAAGCACCTTTATTTTTAAGAGTGTAGAAAACTCCGATCTTTAGCACTAATTTCATACAGCAGATGCTTCTACAGTGCCGCCCACTAATATTGACACCCTTGGTAAATATGAGCAAAGGTGACTGTGAAAATAAATCTGCATCATTTATCTGAAGTAAAACAATTAAGTGTGAGGGAAACTCACATTATGAAATAAATGTTTTTTGTTTGTTTGTTTGTTTGTTTTTTTGTTTTTTGTTTTTTTGTCTTTGTTTTTGTTTTTTTTCAATGCATGCTGGCTACAATTATTGGCACCCCTAGAAATTCTTATGAGTAAAATATTTCTGAAGTATATTCATTCATATTTACATTCTGTAGCAAACCAGGGTGACTGAAATTGTCCAGCAATGACTTCCTGTTCCATAGGATTATAAATATGAGGAACACAAAGGCCAAATGCCCTTAATCATCTATCAGAAGGAGTAAAACCAAAGAATATAGTGCTGATGAAGTTGGTTGAGCTTCACACAATAGAAAGTGGCTGTAAGAAATTAGCTAAAGCATTGAGGCATTGATTGAAGTTCCAATCAATTAAACACGTTACAAATCCGCCTGGAAGAGGACGTGTGTCTATATCGTCCTAATGCTCAACGAGGAGGAGAGTCTGAGTGGCCAAAGGATCACAGCTGGAAATTTGCAGAGATTAGTTGAATCTTGGGGTCAGAAAGAATATAGTAGTCAACATTTGAAGTGGATCAAAAAGTTAATAAAAATTGTCCTAAGACAAGAACGGGGTATTGTTTTAGTTTTAGGACAACTTTGATGAAAGGTTGATTACATACATGAATGGAACCTCAAATGCGACTGGATTCTATGGTCAGATGGAACATAAAAAAGAGGCAGACCCACTAGATGGGTTTGGTGCAAACAGGGATAAAAAGTACCCTATGTCCACAGTTAAATATACTGCTGGATCTTTAATGTAGTGGGCCTATTTTTCTGCCGGAGGTCCTGGACGTCTTGTTCAGATGCATGGCATCATGGATTCTATCACATACCAATGGATAAAAAAAAAAAAAAATCTTAACCTTAATCTTATAATGGACTATGTTTGAATCTTCCATCAAGACAATGATCTAAAACATTAAAATAAACACAAAAATGTGTCACTGAGCACAAAATGAAGCTTCTGCCATGGCTTTCTCAATTCCCTGACCTGAACCCTGTAGAAAGTGAGTGGGATGAACTGAAGAGAAGAAGCACCAACATGGAGCTGGTATTCTGAAGGGTCTGAAGAGATTCTGTCTCTGATCTTTTGTCAGGTGTTCTCCAAACTCATCAGGCATTACAGGAGAAAACCCAGAACTGTTATCTTAGGAAAACAATTTTAGAAAACAAACGGACCAAATCATCCCTATGTACAAGCAGGAAGATTCATCTGAAATGAGTGCAGCAATGCACTGATCTGCCGCTGATTGCACAAACATGATTTACAGGTGTCATCAGGAAGAAACCTTGATTTCATCACAAAACCCAACACACAAGGTCCGGAAGAACACCTTTATAAGCTTGAGTTCAAGTGCTGTAGTGTGAAGTGTAAAAGCCTTTTATTTTATTCTGCCTCAGCCGGTGAGATCTCAATATGTTGAGATCAGCAGAGGTGTGACATGGATCTTATTTGGCTGATTGAAGACGGACATTAACTTTTCCATTCCATCAGTAGCACTCATTGACACTTTCTGAGCAAGATCATGTTTGATCTTTACTTAGGGCAGACAGCTGGGTAGTAACGGTGTGTTCACACGGGGCGTCAGCGTCAATGCTTGACGGAAGGCTTGGCTGAAGTTTGGCACTGACGCCATGGTCATAGCAGCGTCAGCCAATGAAATTAGATAGGAACTCAACATATATATTTTTTATATGAAATTTAACCTAAATTTCTGATGGCTGATGGCGCGCTATTCTTGGCGGTACATTCTATGTATGGTAGTTGTCATTCACGGGTCCAATACACACCAGATTCACCAACGGCCTCTGCCACCTCCTTCCACGCCTGGTCTCTCCGGTATGAATCCCGGTACATAAAAAGTGATTGGTCATAAAGGACCGGGTGATTGCCCACCGCAATAATTAGTTTCTCCTCCATTTTAAAATTTATCCTCAGTTTGCTGCTCTTGAACAGGATGAACGTAATGCTGCCGCCTGGCTACTGTATTTGCATAGAGCGATCCTGATTGAAAATTCTCAACTTCTGCCGCGAGCAACGCCAGTGAAGCGCCGCAGACGGATCCACAATTCTTTTCGGCAACGCTTGACGTCACCCATTCAAAGTCAATGGGAAGCGTTGACGCTGACGCCCCGTGTGAACACACCGTAGCTGATTACATGTCATCTGGATTACATAATCAGATTTCAAATGAAATTTAATTTTAAAATATTCACAATCAGATGACTTACTTTTTTTTGTTTTATGGATTACATTACATATTATTTACACAGTAGCAATACATTGTTTATAATTTATTGATTCTCCCTAATTCCTCTTTTTCATCTTTGTTCCTTTCTTTTGTTTCATCAATGTTCCTTTCTAAATTAGACATTAGTCAGGTGGCGACATGGCATTTGAGCACTCAATATTCAAAAATCATTTCTAGTTGAAGAAGTGTTTTAACATTGCATCAACTACTGATGAACACATCGACAATGAAGTGCACTTTCCAGACTTAAATTGTTAAAATTCATGCTTTTGAATACAGACCTAAAGTTAAAGCATAAAATTAAAGCATACTGTTACAATGTAGATTTTTGGAGGTGCGCTCGTAAATTGATGTATTATTGTTCCTACATAATCTGAAACAAAAAACAGTGGTTTTTCCAACAATATATTTTGTCATGATTAGATCTAATTGTGATATAGTGAAGGCGTCCCACTGATGGGGCGGTGACATTTAAGGTCATTTCTGTCTATGGAAGGCTTTTGTGTTTTAAACATAAAAATGCACAAATTCACAAACTTTTTTTTGTCATCTGATCCCCTCTCACTTAATATATTTACTTGAAGTACCCCTGAGAACAACGCTACATCTAAGACCTTATGAATGCACTTAAAATATATTTCAAATCCAATTAATCAATTTAATCAAACTGTTGTGAATTGAATAAAAAAAAAATTAAAATTAACAAAAATCATTATTTTTAGTCTATCTAGTATATTGACTTGGAGGTCTGGTAGATTTCTGCAGTATAGAGCATTTGCAAATTCAAGACATCAGTCAGAATCATAATGTGCTTTATTTACCAGTTTTCAATAGCCCTGGGTACTTATACATGCATATATAACAAATAATAGAAATAAAAACAATAATAAATAAGTCAGATAAAAATGTAATTCTAGATGGAGTAAGCAGATGATTTATGTACAGATGTACATATTAAGTACTGCATATACAACTATATAAATATAAAAGTGCATTTATATGAGAATTGTTTTACTGCCATAAGCAGTGAAAATATAGTAGCGGTTGATAGTAGCGGGTACTAACTGTTCAAGTTGGACAGAGCATGTGGAAAAAAAACTCTTTTTGTGCCTAGATGTCCTTGCATCTGTCCTAATGGCCTGCTGTACTCTAGTTAAGTCTGATTTGGTAGCTGACCCAAACCACAGAACAGACTGAATGACAGATCTAGACCTGAGTAGAACAGTCTGAAGTTTTTCAGTTGACAAAGGAAGTGCAGCCTCTCCTTCTTTATTATGACATTACAGTGGCTTTCTCCAGTTCAGAAAGCTATGACTGGGGCAGTGCAGATGCGATTTCATAATCTAAAATTAGAGTGATCTGTACCTGAGCTTAGTTAGGCCTCTTCTGAAGTTCCTTTTATGACTTTCAAGGACTGCATCATTATAGAAAGTTTTACAAGCACATCGGTGTGTGATGAGCACCATGGGTTTGTGTCTGTCGATTCTGTTGAATGCAATGTGTCTGTAGTGGCTCCGTATTCACCATCAGCTGACCCAGAGAAGATCAGACTTACATCTAAAACCTGTGTGTAAAACAGACACGTGTGTGAAATTACTGCAGTATCCACTTTAAAATGACTAAAACAAACTATTAGCACCATTAGTGAAAGACAATATGACAAACATTTGACCCTTACACATAATCCAGGATTTCTCTCTATGTTTCACATTGGTTGTATGGTAACAAAAACAGAGAATAAAATGTACCTTTATCTTCATAATACATAATTTGGGGGCAAAATAGACACTGGCAGCTCTGTGGAATTGAATTTATTATAGTGATTGAGAGTACAAGTTTTGCTTAAACACAAAAATCATTGGAGCACAATAAAAATTGCAATAGGGTCATTCCGTGTCAAATCAATCAAATTTCAGAAACTTCCCCGGCTCAAATTTTTGATTTTGCTAATACTTTTTCTAAAGAAAGATAGACATGTATAATGATGAAAGCCAAAATATTAAATGTCATGGGTGAATATTTACTGAGTAATCCACTATTGTGTAGAGGGAGGTCAAAATGGCAATTTTCACCTTAGATTCAGAGTCAAGTTGCATCTGTTGCATCTGCAAATCTGTTGACTTTAACAATCTTTGTTGCATTTTGTGCCAATGGTGACCATTCAAAAATGGGGAAACAGCACTTTTTGGGGAAACAGCAAGTTTTTCTCCAAAGTTTGCATGCCTGGATATTGAAATAATGGAATTTCAATAATTGGCTCTAGGAGTAAATCGTAAAAATGTACACATTTTCAGTGGTCAAAAAGCTAATGTGCGTCAGTTTAGGGATAATAAAAAATAAATAAATAAATAAATAAATATATATATGTGTGTGTGTGTGTGTGTGTGTGTGTCTTGTTTCTTTCTGTCAAGACAACTGCATTAAACAGACGTCTGAGTGCCATAGATATTCTTTTTCCAAAGTTTGCATGCCTATAACTCAGGAAGTATTAAAGATATCACAATATATCTTAGATTCTAGTTCTTCATGAACTTTTCTTTTGGAATCTTGGAATTTCCAAGGCCCTATATTATTCAGTCTCAGAGAGATGGGGATCTCAGTAAGGCTCCATGTCCAGATTGCTGGATATTTCCCATTTTCAGTGGTCGGAAACCAAATGTTGGTCACTTTGACTACAGCTAATACTTATTTTATTTAAAGAACAATATCCAAAGAAGCAATAATGTTGAAATTATAATTGCATCTTGTTTCCCTCTATCAAAACAATTGCATAGAACATACCTGTTTGAGTCTCATACATACTATTTGTCCAAATTTGTGTGCCTGTAACTCAAGTAGTATTAAAGTTACCCATTTTCAATAGTCAAAAACCAAATTTAGTTTTGTGTTTATCTAGTCATTACTGTTTGCAATGCAAATATGCAAAAAATAACAGTAACCCAGGGATTAGGATTGTACAGTGTGACAAGTACAGTGAAATTTTAGCATTCATGTTCTATGCAACTGTTTTGATAGAGGGAAACAAGATACAATTCTAATTTCAACATTATTTACTCTATATATACATTGTTCTTTAAAGAAAATAAGTATCAGCTGTATATAGAGCGACCAACATTTGGTTTTCGACCACTGAAAATGGGTAACATTCAGCAATCTGGAATCTGAGCCTCACTGAGATACCCATATCTCAGGGACTGAATGACATAGGGCCTTGGAAATTAAGATTTCAAAAGAACTTTGGAAAAAGAATATTTATGGCACTCAGGCAGGTATGTTCAATGCAGCTGTCTTGACAGAAAGAAATGAGATACATCTCTAGTTTTAACATTATTTGTTCTTCAGACATTCCTCTTTAAAATAAAAGTAGTACCATATTTTATTCAGACTGACCCACATTTGGTTTTTGACCACTGAAAATGTGAACACTCCAATGATCTCTGGAAAAGAATCGCATGAGGCATTACAAAAAAAGATGCCAAAAGGAAAGTTTGGTAAGACCCAATATCTATCTAAAATTGCCATTTTGACCACCCTCTACAAAATAGTGGATTACTCATTAAATATTCATCCATGACATTTAATAGTTTGGCTTCCATCACTATACATGTCTATCTTTCTTTGAAATAAATATTAGCAAAATCAAAAATTTGAGTTGGGGACCTCTGGTTGAGTTTGCACAGAATGACACGATCTAAATACAAAGCAATAACACTGGAAAAGTTAATGACCTGCATATCATTTGCTGTCAGACAGTATGCATATATGCTACTTACTGTAAAACATAAAATAGTATTATGAGCATGTATTTCATAATCTATATAATAATTCTAAAAATTCTGATAATTCTACAAACATATTACAGTAGTAGGCCAAAAACAGCATTTGAACCGAATATTATTACAAAATTCATAGTATTCAACAGTAGAACAAAATGTACCAGAATAGCTCACTATTTTGGAAATATTGATGTGAAAATACAGATGTGAAATATGCACATCTAATGGATACTTTACTATCCCATGAGGCCACAGGAGAGGATTTGTGAAAGGCAGTGAAAAGACTGTTGGTCACATGACTGTAACAACATGGCAGTTGTAATACATCCGAATTCTATGTATACTTGGAAATGGATAGTAACTGATCAGATTTTAAAATTAAGTACTTGTAATTAGATGGAATTACATTTTAAAATACTCGTAATCAGACTACTACTTTATGGCTTACATGATTACATATTTACACAATAGCAATATATTATCCATAATTTATTGATTTTCCCTAATTCTTCTTTTTCTTCTTTTACATTTTCCTTTCTAAAATAGCCTACTGTTCATATACATTCAGAAAGTCTTCAAGTTTTGTGGACATTCACACAGATTAGTCATTAGTCAGGTGGCAAAACAGCATTTAGTTTTTATTATTTAGTAAACTGAAGTTTACATTTAGTTATTATTATTATTATTATTATTATTATTATTAGTTGTTGTTTTGTGGATTGATTTTAAAATTATTTTAATTTAACTTTTTTTTTTTTTGTTGTTGTTTTGTTTTGTTTTGTTTTGTTTTAATGGTTTAATTAATTATTAGATTTTCAACTCATTGAACTCATGACCTGCTTGTAGTTCTTTCACAAACACCAGTTTGGGAAACCTTGATGTAAAAAAAGGTTTAATGTAGTTCATGTAACAACAAATTGAATATATTTTCTTACTCTTTGTATTTTTATGTCAATATGGTAAACGATTATTCTATTTAAATCAATGTGATAAACGAGTTAGGTAAAAAGTAATGTAAAAATAATCTGATTATATTACTTATAAAATGTGTTATGTAATTGATTACTTTATTAACTACAATTTTTTCATGTCATTTGTAATGAGTAACAGATTACACATTGTAAGTAGTCTACCCAGCTCTATCTACACACATTCACGTTACGAAGTTTAGAAGACACATAATACATATTCTTATTCACTACTTACTGAATTATCTTCAGTTCATATTGTGGATCATTCTTCAGGTCAGAAAGCAGCTTCACATCTGTGTCTCTTAGTTTATTCCATAATAGATTCAGTTCTATCAGGTGAGAGGAATTTGATCTCAGAGCTGAAGCCAAGGCAGCACAACCTTCAACAGTAACACCACAGTCACTCAACCTGTAGACAACAAGAACAACAACTCTCTCAATTCAGGATCTCAGATAAGCAGAGACTTCACTATCATAAAGACATACTTAATCCACAACAAGATTAATAGCTCCAGTCTAAGATCCGGGCCCACTTCCAGTCCTTCAGGGGCTAATTTTAGTAATACAATAAATGTTATATATTTTTTTTATTTTTCTTTCTTTCTTTATCTTTCTTTCTTTATCTTTCTTTCTTTCTTTCTTTCTTTCTTTCATTTCGTAATGTAAGATAAAAATCTTCAACACACATGTGGTACATATAATAATGTACCACATCTACAAAAAAACACATTTTTAATAATTCATTCATGTTTACACTATCATAAAGATACAAAGTAAAATTACATGCAAAACTAGTAATGTTCATCATTATTTACCATAAGATCTCCAGTTTACATTGAAGATCAGCCAAACCAGAAGAGAGACGCTCCACTCCTGTGTCCCGTATTTTATTTTCAGACAGATCCAATTCCCTCACGTTTGAATGGTTTGATCTTAAAACTTCAGCCAGATCAGCACAACTTTCATATGTCACACCACAATAACTCAACCTGTAGAGAACAATGATACTTCACTCTCCCAGTTCAGGATCTACAGCTTAGATAGGTGCTTGAGGGGGTTCATTTATTGATTCAGAGAGTTGATTTACCACAATATCTCCAGCTTACAGTGAGGATCCTTGAGTCCATCTGCAAGCAAATTCACTCCTGAGTCTCCTAGTTGATTTCCAGACAGATTCAGATGTCTGAGATGTGAGGGGTTTGATCTCAGAGCTGAAGCCATGGCAGCACAACCTTTATCTGTGACACCACAAGCATTCAACCTGTAGACAACAAGGGTACTCTTAACTCTCTCAGTTCAGGATCTACAACTTAGATAAGAACGAACTTCGCAGAAGAGGGACTTAAACAAATCATGATTAACACATGCACATTTCCTCTGATATCCACAGATAGCCACAGTACAAAAATACAACAAAAAGCAAACAACAAATGGTGCTCATATTAGGGGTTGCGCATGCAACTTTATTGCTCTGCCATGATGCTTTTTGACTGACGCCGACTAGTCCCGCTGCACAGATTTTTATTTATTTATTTTTTTTTAACCGATCAGGCTCGGGTTGGACTCTGGCTTATTTAGCTTCTCTGTTTCTATTGTGCCCATATACGTGCAGAGCACACATAGGCTACTGTATAAAATATTTTTATAATGAATGTTTTATAAATATTATACATCGCCTATGCAGTAATAATTAAAGCTTAAAGTGATATTGATGTTGGTCTCGTTTACTATTTGAACTGATGATGACATCATTGAATCCAATGATGAACTGCCTTTACCTGAAAATCGAGTGTTTACTGTTGCCCTTTTGCATTTTGATGCACTATTTCCTAGCTGCTTAGTCACAATTCTGTATTGATAAAAGCGGTATATAAATAAACGTGACTTGACTTGGTCTCGGGTCAGCATGAATGTGTCAACGGGAAATAGTAAGGAGATATTTTAATTACTTATTAATAAACTAGTGTTTTCTAAGTTAGTGTCGCAAGGACGAAGTTGCCGGTCCCGAATTGCTATCTCCTCATTAGACGTGTGTGGGCCCACACAAGGGGGCATTGCCCCCTCAGTTTTCTTAACAAACATATTTATTTAAACCGCTAATGGATAATTAATTGGAGGAGCATGGGCGCACCATCTGCAGAGCACATAAAATTGTGTTCAATTTGAGCAGATCAGTCAGCGTCTGACTTGAAGCAGTATAGCTAGTCTATGCTATCAAAGTAGGCTACCACAAGAGCGATTCGCCAGCAGATGCGGGTTACGGTCATCGCAGTTTCTCCAGCACAGCTGGCTGCACAAGCTTTGACGATGACAACTAATTCACTATTTACCAGACTCACTCACTGCATTTCATTCCGTGCTTTTATGGGGTTACAAACTCATTTCATGTTATATTAATGCTATAGCGTACTGTGCCACGTTTATCAAAACAAAACCAATAACAAAGTGAAATTACACACAAAAGATTGTTCTACATTGTTCTACATTTCTATATTGTTCCATGGTCGCGTCAAGGGGGGGCATTTGTGGTCCCCCTTTACAACCTCTCCTATCCTTGCTAAATGAGTTTGTTCGAAAGTGAAAGACAGGCTTGAGTCAGTCTCGGCCCAGTAATTCTGATAAGCTGTCGGACATGGGCCAGGCAAGGGCCTGAGCGTCTCAGGCCAGGGTCGGGGTAGGGCCTAAATTTGAGGCCCGTGTAGGGCTCTAGTGGCTAGTCGACTCGACTTTAATCACATAAAAGTCGACTTCAAAAAATCTAAAGTCGTTCAGCCCCTAGCTCATATACACTTGTGGTGTGTTGTAATAGTACTGAAAAATCTTAGTCTTAAAATTTATCTCCATACTGAAGTCCAACATAACAAGACAGTGATTTATCTTTTATCAATTGTTAAAATATTTGTGCTCAGGATGCCATAAGCCAAGAGACTTGTAAGTTTTTAAAAGCTTAGCCTAAAGGTGTGATATAAGGAAAAAAAAAAACAACAACTGTGCACATGAACAGCTTCTGAGACAGTACTTTTTTAACAGAAATTAATAGGGGCTATCACATTATCCATTATGCTCACAGGTTAAGCCTGCATCTCGGTTTTGTGCATGTCCCGCATTCACACATTGGTGTGAATTAATAAATATAATGGTGATAATGGGAAGGCCAAATAATGAAATGCTACAACTCTTTGTTAATGTGAATAGTGTGTGTGTGTGTGTGTGTGTGTGTGTGTGACAGAGAGAGAAAGAGAGAGAGAGAGAAAGAAAGAAAGAGAGAGAGAGAGAGAGAGAGAGAGTTGATCAGAGCTGATTTACCACAGTATTTCCAGTTTACAATGATGATCCTTCAGTCCAGCAGAAAGCTGATTAACTCCTGACACTCCTAGTTCATTTATAGACAGATCCAGT
The DNA here is from genome assembly GCA_012976165.1 of Labeo catla. NCBI lineage: Eukaryota > Metazoa > Chordata > Actinopteri > Cypriniformes > Cyprinidae > Labeo > Labeo catla. The sequence goes on along the minus strand of VONZ01001303.1, from coordinate 124,457 downwards.
TCTCTTAAGTGTGAGGGGTTTGATTTCAAAGCTGAAGCCAGAGCAGCACAACCTTCATCTGTGACACCACAATTGCTTAACCTGTAAAGAGCAATGACACTCTTCACTTCTGAGTTCAGTTCACTTCTCAGTTCAGTTTTACTATAATCAAATCATGTTCAATTAAAACTATGTTGTCTAAGGCTTAACACCTCTAATAAGAATAACACAAAGTGTATAAGTATATAAAGTATATTAATAAATATATTATTATTTTACAGCAGCAGTAAATTATAACACTTATGTCTCACTTTCTTTACTTGCAAGAGCTTTTATTTTGGCAGGGAGACCTTTGCATTTCTGTTGCAACAGGTTTACAATTGCTTCATATTACAAATCTAGTCCCAGGGTCTGTCATCTGTCCAGAAAAATGCTGGAGATTGTGTGAATGTAAATCTAAAACTTTGCTGGCACGTTGCAAATTTTACAAATTTTACAATACACACAATGCGGTTTGTGTCAACTTGATGTGGTGTGTCAACATCCCTCTTAGAACTGCTACAACTACAAACCATGTTAATATTTCTTTGTAAGGACCAGTGTGTAATTTTAATTTTGTGTAAATTTCAGTGTGTAATCATTTACCTCAATATCTCCAGTTTACAATGAGAATCCTTCAGTGCAGTAGAAAGCAGATTCACTCCTGAATCTCCTAGAGTGTTTCTTGTGAGATCCAGATGTCTCAAGTGTGAAGGGTTTGATCTCAGAGCCGAAGACACAGCAGCACAACCTTCATCTGTGACACCACAATCATGCAAACTGTAGAGAGACAGAGACGAAAAAAAAAAAAATAGTTCCTGTAAGAGAGACTGATTGGTCTCCAATGAGAGACCCAGAAGAAAACGCAGGAAAAGGTCCAGATGTCCATTCCTACTTTGTAAAGCCTCATCTACAGCTCTCTGATGTAGCTCAGATAATGTATATTTCTTCCGGTTAAAAACCTTAGATAACATATTTTGTTTGGTTCGGTCAAACACATTTCGGTTCTTATTAGTAAAGTAGATGTGCGCATATAGAGCTGCTAGATGTTCCTGTATGCTCAGATGAACAAAGCAGAAGACTTTCCCCTGATACAAGCCCAACTCCTCTCTGAAGATCTGAGTGCACAGTCCTGAGTACACTGATGCTTCTATCACATCAATGCCACACTCTCTCAGGTCTTCATCATAGAAGATCAGGTTGCCTTTCACAAGCTGCTGAAAAGCCAGTTTGCCCAGTTTGAGAATCATGTCTTCATCTTTCACTTTCTGCTTATAATCCTTCTCATGTTTGATGTTGGTCTGAAGGATCAGGAAGTGTGTGTACATTTGAGTGAGAGTCTTGGGAATCTCTCCACTGTCTGCTTCACTCAGCATCTTCTCTAAAACAGTGGCTGAGATCCAGCAGAACACTGGGATGTGGCACATGATGTACAGGCTCCTTGATGACTTCAGGTGTGAGATGATCCTGTTGGCCAGACTCTGATCTCTGATTCTCTTCCTGAAGTATTCCTCCTTCTGTGGCTCACTGAAGCCTCGTACCTCTGTCACTCGATGGACACACTCAAAAGGAATAAGATCAGCTGCTGCTGGTCTGGAGGTGATCCAGATGAGAGCAGAGGGAAGCAGATTCCCCATAATAAGGTTTGTCAGCAGAACATCCACTGAGGCTGATTCATTTACATCACACAACCTCAAATAGGTCTGGAAATCCAAAGACAGACGGCATTCATCCATTCCATCAAAGATAAACAACACTTTATATTCATCCCTGAACATTTCGATTTCTTTGGTTTCAGGGAAATATACATGAAGAAGGTCAGAAAGACTGAGCATTTTGTCCTTTATCAAGTTAAGTTCTCTGAATGGAAGTGGAAACATGAGCTGGACGTCCTGATTCTCTTTCCCTTCAGCCCAATCCAGGATGAACTTCTGCACAGAGACTGTTTTTCCAATGCCAGCAACTCCCTTTGTCAGCACAGTTCTGATGGGTTTGTCTTGTCCAGGTAAAGGTCTAAATATGTCTTTGCATTTGATTGGTGTGTCCTCTGTTGCAGCTCTCCTGGATTGTTTCTCAATCTGTCTCACCTCATGCTCATTACTTATCTCTCCACTTCCACTTTCTGTGATGTAGAGCTCTGTGTAGATCTCATTCAGCAGTGTTGGGTTTCCCTGCATCACTGTTCCTTCATAGAGACACCGAAACTTCATCAGATTTAATTTAAATCTGCAAAGTTGATCAAGCCTGAAAGATTAAAATAGTGGATTACAACATGAATTAAATGAAAGTAAAATAAATACACTGTATCAATATAATGCAATCTATCTGTCTATACAATAATGTTGCACCTCAGATCACTTGATGTGTGTTTTCCCTTAATTCTTGTTTGTTCTTCTGTAGACTCATCACTCTTCATGGACATACAGGTAAACACTGAGTTTGATCTCTGTCTGTGGGCAAATCTTACATTTAATATAATAGACAGTAGACTAGAGCAGTGGTTCTCAATCCTGGTCCTGGTGGCCCCCTGCTCTGCACATTTTGCATGTCTCCCTCATTTAACACACCTGATTGAGATCATCAGCTCAGTTCATGGATCTCTCTCCTAATGGGCTGATGATCTCAACCAGGTCTGTTAAATAAGGGAGACATGCAAAATGTACAGAGCAGGGGGTCCCCAGGACCAGGATTGAGAACCACTGGACTAGAGCAAAGATAACAACACAGATGCAGACAACCCTCATTTAGGAATCTACCTATCTGTCTGACTGAAATGTTGTACCCTAGATCGGTTGGTGTGTGTCCTCCAGCAAAATTTTGTGGTAAATCCATGGACCAGTCACTCTTCATGGATACACAGCTAGGCACCTGTGAGTTTGATGTCTTCATAGAGAATTGACTTAGAAAAGAGAAAAGAACAATTACCTAATATACTTGAATTTAAATCTCCTCAACAGCTTCAGAAATGTTGGGTGATGGCATTGCACAAGTTGGCACCCATCTATACATTGAAAAATTGGGTTCTTTTAAACGAGTAGCACATAGAGACAATATATGAAATAGGGCTGCACGATATATCGAAAAATTACCATTATCGCGATAATAGTATACGCGATATATGTATCGTAAAGAATTGCGATTAATACAATTTAAGTTATGTGCCAAGCATTTGTGTGTCCAATCAGATGGGGCCTTACTATCTTTATACCCGCCTACCTCACCAAGTTGGTGATATAATGCTATTTGCTAGACCGGGCCAAAAGGTGAACCTAGCGGCTTAAAGCAGAGAATGAAAAATAAATATGGCAGGAGTAGAGACAAGTGAGGAAAATGACAGCAGCAAAGAACATGTGCCTAAAAAGAACTGTACGTCTGAATATGGCAATATTTTGGCTTCAAGACAGAAGATGTGTCACAAATACAGGTGCCGAAAAACTCTGGTCACGTCGAGAGGAAATACAACTAATCTCCACAGTCATCTGGCACACAACCACAGGGAGCTATATGAAGACTTCCGAAAGTGTAAGGCCAAATCTACCAAAACTGCTAACGAAAAGCCAAGTAACAATAAAGTAATCTTACAGACAACCATCAATCAAAGTTTTACAAATGCAACGCCTTACAGAAAAAACGGTGAAATGCCATAAGGAATTAACACATGCTATCACACGCTTTTTAGCTAAAGACATGATGCCTGTTAACACTGTGAGCAAAGAAGGCTTTGTGGGTCTAATTAACAAATTGAACCGAAGATATCAGCTGACATCAATAAATTATTTTTCTCATGTCGCAATTCCACAGATGTATGGCACTTGTGTGAAGACAGGGAGCCCGAGCTGAGTCAAGTGGACTTCTACGCTAGCACCACTGACCTTTGGTCCAGTCGCACGACTGAGCCCTACATGAGCTATACCGTTCACTTTCTTTCTCAAGACTTTAAATTAAAAGCACGCTGTCTGGGTGTACTAACCCGAATCACATACCAGCGAAAACATAGCCCATGGGCTGTGGGATGTTTTAGCCAGCTGGAACTTAAAAGAGGAAAAGTGTCCATTACAACAGACAACAGCACCAATGTGGTGAAGGCTACCGAACTTAATAATTGGGTCAGACTACAATGCTTTGGTCATCGCTTGCATCTGGCTATCGGTGAGTGTAGAAGGTTTGTATTTGCAATAATAAAATTAAAAATGAAAAAAAAAAAGGTACAGTTGTTTGTATAGTTGCATGTAGTATAGACATGATTTTGGATATTGTAATATTTAAGATAATGTGTTTATTTAGGAAATATATTTAACAGAGGTTAGCAAATTGTAGCTGACATTTTCAAATGCTGTTTCAAATAGCTCACATCTCAAATGCTGTTATATAAAATTGTCATTATAATGCAATGTTTTTTCACCCTGTATGTCCTTGTTTTGTTTTTTCTTAACTCTTCAGAAAATGCTGTTAAAGGTGATGAGTGCGTTACTCGAGCTTAGTAGGACATTTCTCCCACACCTGGAAGGGGAAGATGGCACTGGAAAAAGCACAGAAAGAGCACAACCTCCCGGAGCACTCCCTCTTCACAGAATGCCCTACAAGGTGGGGTCCGAGGCAGAGAATGATTCAGAGGGTTCTAGAGCAGCAGTGGGCCATAAGCGACGTCCTGCTAGCAGACAGAAATTCAAGACATTAAGTTCCTTCTTGGCAGGACCCAGATGTACTGGAGTCTATAAACCAGGTATTGCAGTCTCTGCAAGAATTTACAGATGCTCTATCAGGTGAAAGTTACATAAGTGTTTCATATGTGAAACCTGTACTTCACTTGATGAACACCTCAATTCTAGCTGCAAAGGAAGAAGACAGTGATCTAACAAAGTCCATAAAGATGAAGATTCTTGAGTACATGAACACCAAGTATGACAACCCAGGAACTCAAGAACTACTGGACATGACCTCCTTTATGGACCCCAAATTCAAAGCCAACTACATCAGCCCTGACAAGGTGTCAGACATCAGAGCCAGGGTGATGTCTGAAATTGAAGCAACTGTGCTAAAGGTAAATGTCAATGACAATAGTAAGTGACAAAATAATGCACTATAACTAAATTTAATTACAGTATTTACTTTATTTCTCTATTTTAGGAGCAAATTCTAAGTAATCAAGATCACCAGGGCATGGGTCCAACAGATGTCACCCTAAAGAAGGCCAAAAAATCCCTGGGCAGTTTCTTCAAGACATCCCAAGCTCCATCATCTATGGAACCATCGCACACTGTGGAAGTTGAACTGAACAGCTACATGATGTCTCCCACCATAGACGGTGAGATGGACCCTCTCACTTGGTGGCAAGTCCATCAGGTCGACTTCCCACACCTGAGTAAACTAGCCAGGAAGTATGTCTGTATACCAGCTAGTAGTTCACCTTCAGAGAGACTTTTCAGTACATCAGGAAATGTTGTGACGTGCCAACACACGTTTAAAACCTGCCAAAGTCATTATGCTAGTTTTCCTGGCAAAACAACCTGGAATAAAATAGCTTTGACAGTCAAGCACATATGGCATGGCATTGTGCCAAAACAGGTTTACGTGTTATTACTTAATGTTTACATAATGTTTACATGTTAATATTAATTATTGTGTTGGCAGGTCTATGGTAACAGCAAACCAGAAATCAGAATATCTGCAGAGGGTTTTAAGTCATTCATAGTGTTTTGAAGTTTAAATATTTGCAACTTCCTTGGCGCATATATATATATATATATATATATATATATATATATATATATATATATATATATATATATATATATGAAATAAAGAATTAGATTTAATTAGATCAGACGAATATCTATTACCTGTTTATTTTAGTATGATCATTACATATATAAATGATTTTTTTTTAAAAGAGCTAATAATAATAATAATAATAAAAAGCATTTTTCTAGGGACGTTATATCACAAGAAATATCGTTATCGCAATATTCAACAACAATATCGCACATTGCATATTTTCCCAATATCGTGCAGCCCTAATATGAAACCCTCAAGATCTTAACTCAGCACAAAAATGAGAGACAACCACTTACATCCTCTTACCAACCATAACACCCAAAACACCCTATTATGTGACATTAAATGTAGTTTCTATAACATTGCGATTACATCAGGAATTTTAAGTACCTGTTTCCAAGGGGAAAATCTCCATCGCTGTATGTTTGTGTGTCCTCCATGATTCACTCACTCCACAGATATGTCTGATGAGTCAGACACACTGATTCAGACACACTGACATACAAAAATACGTACAATATTTACATTTAGTTTGATTGTGGTTAGGTTACTTATTACTACTTATTATAATCACAAAAAAAGCTGTCAGTCATCTTAGTTCATTGCCATCTCTCAAAGATACATTATAATCAATTAAACTGTCTACGCTGCACAACAAATCTTTTATTTACAGTGCATCTACACTTTGATTATAATAAGATGATTTGTGCTAAACACAACACCTGAACAAAAACTCCAGCAAGTTGAGTGGTAAAGTGTATTCTAATTTAGACGCCACTGATTGGTTGTTGGGTTCAAGAAATCAACATATATCTCTGTGATTGGCTGCGATGCTCACAGCTGCAAAAACATTTTTCTAGGGAAATGTTATATCGCAAGAAATATCGTTATCGCAATATTCAACAACAATATCACATTGCATACACAATAATTAAAAATGTAAGTGTTTCCCAAGTGTGCAAATCATAAAACACCGGATAGTTTGCCAAATCTGCAATGAAATGGCATTATTACAGCTTTAATTGAGGGTGCTATTGATTTTGCGTAGCATCCTCTAGCACCTTGTAGAACCAGGCGGGCCTGACACACACCCAAAAGCGCACACAGTGAGCCTCCTCTTAAACCGTGCATGAACAGTACATTTCTTTTGTGGCTTCTTGCAGTTGAACTGACATGTACACAAACACTTATGTCAAATTGCCTGTCTTAGCAAGTATTCACGTAAACACAATCAGTTATGTCTTAAGTGAATGCAAACAGCTTAGAAAGAAATTATCAGAGTTGGGTAGATTACTTACAAACTGCAATCCATTACTGATTCCAAATTGCATAACAAAAATTGTAGTCAATAAGGAAATCTATTACATTACACATTTTAAGTAATATAATCAGTTTACTTTTAGATTGCTTTTGACCTAACTGGTTTACCACATTGATTTAAAATGGATAATCCTGTACCATATTGACATAAAAATACAAGGAGTAAGAATATATTGTTATTAACAACATGCAATCATGTAACCCATAAAAAAGTAACTGTAGTCTGATTTTAAAATGTAATTTAATCTAATTACAAGTACTTTTTTTTTGGAATCTGATTATGTCATTCAGATTACATAATTAGTTATTACCTGAAATAACTAAAATCATATATATATATGTACATGTACATATTATATCTGAGCATTAAGTCTTAATGTGACAGCAGCCTGATACAGGCCACTGGCTTCCTTATGTGTCATAATCAAACAACAGATGATAAACAGACAACTTTTGAATAACTTTTATAACTTTAATATATAATTTCATTTAATTAATATGCATTTAATTTACACAGTGACTATGCAACACACCCAGTATGTTTGTTAAGCATCCACACACAACTATTTCATAGTTAGGTTAATGAGGGCAAGCCTCACTTCAACTGAAGACTCACCTTGATGCCAAACTTAGATGAAAGCTAGAGATCGCGTAAGTTCCTGCATACACAGTTACAAATTACGATTAGAGACTTTGTTGTTCACTTTTTCTTACCGAAAATGGCGCATGCAAATCACGTGTACATGCTCCAGACATGTGCGAACACTTCCTGGTAACCACAGCAGGTAACATTCAGCTCCATATCCAAAACGTCATATTCCTGCGCGGGACAGGTAGACAGTATGCACTGCAACTAAATCCCGTTGTCACTTTACCTGTAGTGCCTAATCATGTTCTGTACACACGCAATTCAGTGCATGTATAAGCGTTCTACGCATTATGTGCAAAACCTAGCCTAGTTGTTAATTATGTATTTAAACGCGCCAGGGATGCGTGTCTCTGATTCTTCGACCCGCTTTAAGTCAGTAAACTATAACGTTTATATGCCTAAACAACAAACCTGAAAACGTTAATAAGAGGGGATGACAACACGCCAGAGCGCTCTACAGAGAATATACACTACAGAGAGGTCATATAGGCCTATATGCGCAGACATCTGCTGGTCCAGAGGGCGTTTCCGAGGGCCGGTTGGGATCCCCGAGGTTCCTAACCACCCATTGCGGGCAATGGAGTAGCGGACGGGTATGCAGGGCACGCAGTGAGGGGCGGGGCACAAATGATGATCATGTATGGACGATAGCCAGAAATGTTGTCAAAAGCATAAAATATTGACAATATTAAGAGGATTTGGCGTTTCCAAATAATGTAGGCCTTTTACATCATCATTATAATTAGGCCTATTATCAGGATACTTTTATTGTTTAATGAATATTACAATTAATTTGTCCAGCAACAGCCTAATTTCACAGCGTAATTCCAAATTCCAAAGGGGGGATACTACAATATTAGGCTATTAGGTATTTTGTTATACAGTAAATTATAGGCCTATAATTAAAAGCATTAACACTGCAATTATCAGTGAAAATTAAGAGCAACATTATTTAAATCAGCGAATTTCAAATGAATTTCAATGAAATTCTTAGTGGACGCTTAACAAACATACACACACACACACACACACACACACACACACACACATATATATATATACACACACTATATTTCCACTATAGAAATATTTATAAGTAATAAAGTAAGATACCTTCATCAGCATATGTTTAAAGCAGATTCGTGTCGCCGTTAATGCAGCCTCAGATGCCCAAAGCTCCGTCAGTTTTTACTTTCACTTTCTGTAGTGAATTGAGAGGGGTTAAAATGTTCACCGGCATAACTCTTGGCATAAAGTTTGGTCTCGCGGACTTTATCATTGTTGATTAAAAGGGCAGGGGCTCGAGTCCCCCCAGCACCTGCACGTCTGACAGTGGCGGCGCTTACTGGGTCTAGTCCCACCCACAACAGCGAGAAGGGGGATGCTGCAGGCCTGAATCAGGCAGATACGACTCAAGCAATTTTACGCCCCTGTTGTTACTGATGCGTCCAGTAGGGGGAGAAGGAATCCAAAGGCTACCAAGGGTGGTTAAGGAAAACTAACTTGGATGCTAACTTGGTAATTTTTAAATATCAAGTCCAAAATTTATCCAACTAGTTCACTCAACATCATTGCAGTTCTCCTTCTCCTCATGTTCTCATCAGGGTGGACAAAACGGCACTGGTTGCATTTATAAATTCCTATATATATATTTTTTTTTTTTTTTTCTTCAGGCTCTGAGGATTTAGGCTCTGAGCAGAGGAGTAAACACTTGAATATGATCATAGTAAATTGTACTTTTGTCTTCAGGAAAACGTAAATATCTTACATAGCTTCTGAAGGGCACTAATAAAAACATTCTAAGAGTCAAATGTACGTAAATGTTTGAACTGGTGCACTTATGTAAATTCAGTCACAATATTATTTTATTTTGTGGACTGTATGTACACTTTTGCTATGTGAATTAGCTTATTCAGGCAGTAGGAGAGGGAGAAAAAATGTATGAAACTTTTGCAGATATGCCAGGTGCATGCAAACTTCTTACCACAACTACATGTTTGTGTGCAAATGTACAGACTAAGAAAACATTTCAAATGTGTGCTTTCATTAATCACAATTAATAGCTTTTTGAGGTATTGTCTGACCACTTTCATGAAGGCAATACCAGACCAGTCTCATGACCACTGGCAAAATTAATCAAAAGCTATTAGCATTTTTAGAAATTTCACTATAACGTTTGACCACAGGGTGGTGCAGCCTGTAAACATTTTGAGTATCTTCAAGGCATGGTGTCGAAAACATTCTGGGTGCTTCTCATTTCCTTCCCTCGTGTCTTAGCTCCACCCTCTTAGGATATGAGGGAAGGATGCAAGGAAAGGAAATGAGGACGGGGGAATTAAAGGATGAACATTGGAATATGCTTGACCACTCAAGCGTCATCAGTTGCACTAAAGGGATCTGCCCTTATGTTGTTAAAGTTTAAGGCGTCAATATTAATAAAACAAGACACCCTCTTAAAATATAAGATATATGGTTTATTTAAACCGCAAAGGTAAAATATAAATGTAAATTATTACGACAGAAGTGAAGGGGGAGGAGAATGTATATGTGTGTCAGGTTTTTTGTGCGGAATGACTCCTCGCTCATGACTCCTCGATCCTCGCCTCCTCAAAGTGCAATTAGAGAATTGAGATGTCCTACAAGGTGGCTGAGCTCGATCGTTTTCCGGGTCATAGGATGCAGGACATAAGAGCAAGGAAACGAGGAGAGATATTGAGAGGCACCCACAGAGTTTTTCAATTTCTCCTGACCATTAGGTGGCACTGTGCCAAAACCAAACTTGAGCTGTTGGTGGCACGTAAGGGCTTGAGTTAGAGACTTAAAAAATGATATGCTTAACATTAAGACTGCCTTTATCAGTGTGCCAAATTTAATAACTTTCCCTCAATCAGAGGCAGAGGAGGAAACTTCATCGCCACCTGTTGAATAACCAGTGTTAATTGTCTCCAAAGTTTGTCAGGAATACAGAAACTCAGTGGATTGTCTAATTACAACATGAGACAAATGCCAGTCCAATGATGCCTTTTATTGTGTCAAACTCAGAGTACATGAAATGTGTAGATGATCACACTACATCAAATTTAGGAATAAACAAGGTGAATATTTACATGAGCAGGCATCGACAGACAGTCAGGCTGGTTTGTCTGAATAATTACATAAATCCAGAACACATATATACTCAATTCAGGATAATTCAAATATACTATTTACAAAAAAAACGTAACACATTCATTGGTGAGGGTCACTAATTTAAAAATGGCAAAAGAATGAAAGAAATCTACTTCTAAACACTACAGATAAACACTATTATGAGGAGAGTTTGATTTCTCTTATTCAAGATGATGTTATATTTCCTCCACCAGTGAACTATCACCTAGTTAATTCAAACAGTGAAACAGGTTGATGCATTGTTCCGGCAAGGGATTTCTTACGATATTCTGTTTAGTGCACTCTGGTGCTATTTTCTTCCTGTGCCAGGTGTTTCCTGCTTGTGCCACTTAATCTTGTGAAAGACTGTAACACAAGATCTAGAATATGATGTTAGACTCTTTCATCTGGGCTCATGTTTCATTTCTACACCTCCCCAAGAAGTGGACACATGCAACAAGCTCAGTGGAATCACTGATGATGACCCTACCGACAGACCAAGTGTCCCCTCAAATTTCTTCAGGGGGAGGGATTTTCCCAAAATGAAGCCTCAATAGGGCATCGCATCTACATATTGTGTGAATGCACACAGGGCTAAGGACAGCCCAAAAGGACAGGTATGATACTCCTTTAAATGTGAACCCCAAAACTTTCTGTGGGAACGTCTTTGGAATTGGAAATATGAATCTTTCAGGTCCACTGAAATAAAGCAGTCTTTCAATCAGACATATGATCTGTTTCCAAGTAATCATCCTAAACGAACATTTTGTCAGAGCATGGTTCAGCCATCTCAGATCTAGAATGGGACGAAGGCTGTCATCCTTCTTCGGTACAAATTAATGTCAGTAGAAGCCTTTTGTAGCAATCTGCTTTTGGGACAACTTCCATAGCCCATTTGGAGAGAAGACTCTCTATGCCCACTTGCAATACAGGGGCATCTGTGCCGTACTGCAGACATTACTGCACAACTTGAAACAGGCAAATTGGAGAGTCCAGCCAAATTTGATAATTTTCAACATCCACTGTGATATACCTGTGAACACGTCCCATGGTTCTTTGCACATTCCTGTAGACTGGGTAAAGCAGCAGTTGATACTTTGATAAGTCATTTCTGTTAGTTTTCTATAATATCAATGAAAGTGAAGAAATATTTTATATTACTTGGAATAACTTCAATTAAAAAAAATAATAATAATAATAATACATGTGACTGTTAATATTACTACATTACTAAGTCACTACATTGGTTAACTTTTCATGAATATCTAAATATTCCACATCCATTAAAGATAATGGCCTGCTTCCGAATGGGTCTATCAATATCGAAACGACTCTTCTCACATCCTTTACTTTAGCTGCACACTATAATGGAAAGGGAGGAAAAATGGCACGTTCAATGGCACATTTTTGAGCTCCCAGATTTTGACACATCTTTGTGCCACTCCTGGAAACAGTTCCTGTCTAACTGAAGACACAAGTGAACATCACAAGCTTGGCATTTCCAAGGTGTTTGTTGCTTCTTGTCACGCACTGCTTTGCAATGTACACAATTCCGGCGACCAACAGTAGCAATTTTTCTGACGTCTGAAGACAGCTCAGCTCCTGGAACTGGTACATGGTCCGTGCTGGTCTGTTTTGGTGCGGTTTTCTTTGACACACCACAGAGCTCTGCAATAAGCTCTTCCATGAACTCTTTGCGAGTCATGTTGCCAAGCAGCTCTTTGTGCAATAAGAAAGCATTGGTGGCAGCAATATCCAAGAAGTGTAGAAAGACTTTTCTGTACCACTTCATGGTTTTGTGCTGTATGGTGTAGAATTGCAAGAGCTGATCGGACAGGTCAACACCCCCCATGTGCTGGTTGTATGCAGACACAGGTGCAGGGCATAGTAAAATCTTTGTCTTCCACGTATCTTGTACTTTGGCTTTTCTTTTCACACGGTCTCCTGTAAAGGCAGCATGGATGGTGGAACAAGCAGACACCTCTTGTGTGTCCATCCACTTCACACACAGAAGGGGACCATCCCGAATCCACCTGATGGATCCCATGGTGGAGTTTTTGGTCAGTGAATTAGCTGCAGTCTTCGGGAAGTCTTTCCTGTGGTCTCTGTAAATCCCACAAGCACCAAACTTCATGGCGAACAAGTCTGTTAAGAGCTTTGGACTTGTGTAGAAATCATCCATGTACACATGATACCCAGAGCCCAAAACTTTACGGTCCAGGAGAGACATCACAGCATCATATGAAAGCCCACGGCCTGCGGGAAAATTATTCTTGCCTGTGTAGACAGAAAAGTCCACAGTATATCCATTTGATGAGTCTGAAAGGACAAAAAACTTGAAGCCCAACTTTGTCATCTTGGTTTTCGAGTACCGTGTCACTTCTGTATTTGTTCTGCATGCCACCAATCTCTCATTCACAACTAAATTTCTTCTAGGATGATAGAAGGATTTGCACGCAAGGCGGATAGTGTCCATGAGGGGCTTGATCCTGAAAAGATGGTCATATCCGGCTTTGCCCCTCTTTTTGTCGTTTTCCTTGTCTCCATCTGGGTGACTCAAGTGCACGTTCCATGAAATGGTGCGGTATCTGTCCCTTGACATAACCGTGGCAGGAAAAGGCACAGAGAAAATACTGTCCTGACGCCAGTAATCAGCAATGGAGCTCATCTTCACTGCAGCCATGTAGAAAATAAGTCCCATGTAGCTGTACAGCTCATCAACACTGACATCTGTCCATTTGTACTTGCGGCCCTTTGCAACTGACTTGGCAGCCTGAGCATTTGTGTTGTGGACCAGATTTGACACAGCGCTCTCTGTGAAAAACAATTTGAAAAGACTCACAGGAGAGTGAACGTCAGCAGTAGCCAACTGTGGTCCAGGTTCCCGTGCAGGCAGGAATCTCAGAGTCTGTGGAACCTTGTCAACTTCAGTCTCCGCTTTCCATGAAAGAGTCTTGATTTTCTTTGAAACGCATTTCTTTCTTTTGGAAGGTGTTTGGTCACCATCGCTTAAAAAAAAAAAAAAAAAAAACCAGCAAATGTGAGCATGTTGACAACAGGAATATAGCCCTACTGAAAAACTAATCTTGTATCAGCTTACACTATTAAACTAGTAGCTGGTCAAAGCTGTCTATTAATACTCAACTACTCATCAGTATCACCAACTCAGACCAGCTGATGGACCAGCTTGGCTAGAATGGCACAAGCTTAGCCCTCCATCACCAGCTCAGACAGGCTCCAGCAAGCTTTGGCAGACAACATACAAGCTATAGAGCAGGGGTCAGAAACATATATCAGGCATGCCAACATTGGCATACAGAGAGATAATCGGTGGCTCGCAAGCAATAGGGGAAACTGCATACCGACATACATTGAGGTTTTTTTTTTATTTTATTTTTTCAACTGTGTTCCTTTACAGTAAGGAAAAAAAAAAAAAAACATGGAACATCTTCCTATGCCTTTAAGTACTTATTTGTGACTGACTTGGTTAAAACCTTGTGAACTATTATCTCTTGGTTAGCTGTCCCCTTCTGACTGGGCTTTTTTCCAGACCAATGTATTTAAATGTAGACTTCTGCCTATAGATGACTTTTTTAGTATTGAAGCACAGCTTCTAAAAACTGATATAAATGGCCCCCTTACTCTGTGTACTCTGGACCCTCTAAAAATCAAGTACAAAAAAAAAAAAGAAAGAAAGAAAGAAACCACACCATAACAGGCTGTTGGTTTCGGGCGATTTTAAAGTTCTTGTCTGCTGTCCATCTAAACCTAAATAATGAGTCTTATGGATTCACTCAAAATCTGTCTCCTGCCCCATGCAATAATTTAGGCCATATGCTGGATCTTATTTTTACTTATGTTTTTTTTGTTTGTTTTTGTTTTTCTCTATACACACTCTGTAAAATAAATGATGCTGGGCTGGTATTTCTGATCATTGCCCTATGGTGTTTGAATCGGTTATATCATATAACCTGCTCATTCTTTCTCAGCCTCTGTCCCTATCCCTTGTGGTGTTCCACAGGGATCCATTTTTGGCTCCTGCTAATCCCCCTCTACCTGCTTCCTGCTTACACAGCATCCAGGTTGTAAGGATCTTGTAATCAGTGTCTTTCATCAGTTCCTCGTTCTCACTGTAAATATAAAGGTGAATATCACTGGATGCTTTAAATTCAAATTTTTTCCACCCCAGTGTTCAAGTGATGCTCTGTATGTTTTTGAATAGCTGTGTTTTAGATGCATGTGCGAATATATTGTATGCACTTGGCTAAATGTACATGTTTTGCATCGCAATGCTGCAAAGTTTAAAAGTACAACTTCCAACAGATCTCTTCATTACTTTTTCAATTCATTTTACAACTCGAGGAAAAAAAAAAAAAAAGAACATGGCTAGAATTTATGGAAGAAAAATATGTTAAAAAAAAAAAAAAAAGTATAACAGAAAAGCATATTGAAATGCACTAACTTAAAAAAAAAATAAATAAATAAATAAAAAAAAGTTGTTAATTTAAGCTGTGAATATTTCAGATGAAAACATTTGAGCCACAGTTTCATAATTAAAAAAATCAGTAATCTGTATTCACCTTCCAGAGTTCACTTTCAAAATATTAAATCTGTTTAAAAATATGATGTATAATATTTAACAGGCAATTTTCAAAAAAAATCATTCCACTTCGCAAATCTGCTTCCACTAATGCAGTGCTTCAAATTTGGCAGAAAATTCAGCATTGTATGCCTAGGGCCCTTTGATTTCCGTGATGCAGAATCCAGCCATAAAAACGGAATTTACTGAATAAGGAAATAAATGTCTGGTTTAACTTGAAGGCATATATATTGACATCTGAAACAGAAAATCCCTATTTTCTGTTTCAAACTTTCACATAGCATATTTAGGTTATATTAACATTAAAAATTCAAAATAATAAGTCAGTTATTATAAAAACTGACTGTAATGGCATTGTTTAACTTTATGAAAAGTATGTCATCTTTTATGTCATTTTTTATATATATACATACATATACATTTTATATATATATATATATATATATATATATATATATATATATATATATATATATAGATAGATAGATAGAGATATATATATATATATATATATATATTATAAGCTTTTTTAGCTTTCTGATTAAAACAACAGAATAAGTTACCAATCAACAAATCAGAATTAAAATTAATTTGTACTACAGAGGTGGCACAGAGGAACAAAATGTGGACTTGTAGGTGTACTTTCATATGTTTAATGAGGCTCAGAGGTAGCATGAGTGCAATCAAATTCATAAATTCATGCTGAGATAAATGATTTAAGTATAACATTTTGAATATAGAAATATTAAATGAGTTAAACAACTGAAAAGAATATATTTTTAAAAATAAACTAAAACTGCCAGTAAGTGGCGGTTTTAATTACTGAATCATATCATTAATTTGATACCTTCCAATGCCTGATTTATTCAGGAATAAAGCAACTAACTCTTTTTATGAATGAGTAACTGATTCATTGACTCACTAGATCCATTTAAAAATGCACGTTCATTCAGGCAACAGCTGTGTTTGAATAAAGATGCGCAGTAGTTCAGTTGTGACTTTATTTCTACTATTACTACTACTACTAAAATGAAACAAACATTATTTTTTAGGGCATAATCACAGAACATTTCTTACATGTTTTAATTTTAATAGTAAATTCTCTGTTGCTTCATTTTCAATAATTAAAAGACATTAAATTAAATGTTTTATGCCTTCATTTGATAACCAGAACATTTTAAATACACAACACACAATTTCTGAGGAAAAAAAAAAAAAAAAAAACTTTCATAAGGCTATTTTAAGTATAAATTTGAATAAAATAAGTATGAATTCAAATAATTAGACATGCTAAAATCCAGAATTTGATGATAAAACATATGGTGAGAAAAAAAAAAAAAAAACATTTCATAGGGCCCTAAACATGTCATTTTTGTTAAACCTTAATACAATTAATACATAGATTAATACAATTTAATTTAACCATTAAAGGGGTCATCGGATGCCCATTTTCCACAAGTTGATATGATTCTTTAGGGTCTTAATGAAAAGTCTCTAATATATTTTGATTAAAAATGCTCAATGGTTTTGTAAAACAGCACCCTTTTTACCTTGTCAAAATCAGCTCAGCAAAAATCATCTCATTCTAAGGGGTTGTTCCTTTAAATGTAAATGAGCTCTGCTCACCCCGCCCCTCTCTTCTCTCTGTGGAGAGAAGATCTTGTTTACATTAGCCGCATTTAGCCGCTAAACTTCCTAACTACCACGTTATAAGGAAAGGTGATCGCAAAGATTCATAGAAAAATGCTTATACACACTTCTGCTGTAAGTGAAGCTGGATCATGAATGATTCGCGTGAACATAGACGGATATATGTAGATCGGGAGGCGCATTCCCTTCACAAACAAATGTAATCCACTGCATCTTCAGTAGGGTTGGGTATCGTTTGGGGGTTTTTCGATACCGGTGCCAAATCGATACTTTTAAAACGGTACCGGTGCCAAAACGGTGCCTGAACCGATACTTTTAAAAAAGCCACAAAGTGGTGGATGACACAAGAATATATTTTTATTGGACAAAAAAGTTCTTTAAATTGAACAATGTATTAAAAGTTAAAAAAAAAAAAAAAGAAGTAGTACTATACATTATTAAGTCAATGCAAAACGCAACAACAATAAGCCACCTAACCCAACTACAATAATTTAACAGCTTAAAATTTCAGCAATTCCTTTGCAGAAATATGACTATATGTGATGAGATCTGGGAAAACCCGTCGGATGTCGCGGTGGGACGTTTTCAGGAAATTCGTTTTTCATTAAATTATTATTTTATAACATCTTGTCTATCATCTCTGAAAATATCTCTTCGAAATCCACTTGTTTAGTGCTGAAAAATAGACATTTATTGCAGCAAGCAGAAATGACTGTCTTTCTCCTATGTTAAGAACGTGCTGCGGAGGTGCTTTCCCTTAACACCACAAAAACAGTTAACCTATCAAAATAAACCCCGTAACATATTTAGTAAAGGCGTATCAGTTCACATTCTCCACCAGTCCTGTGTAAAGTACGGCAAGCAAAGTTATTTATTTATTTATGTATTTATTTATTTATTTATTTTAATATCGTGAGATGGCGGAGCACAACAACGCCGTCTAAAGTACTGCAGCTGCTCACTTAACCGATCTTACTCGTCTCAGTCTGCTCAGTTTTGGTGACGTCAGTGCCCTAAATGATGTTACGGGCTATTTCACATCCAGAGATGAAGGATCGGATGATGAAGTTACTAAAGAAGAGTCGTCCGATGACAGTCTGTTTTATGCACAGTGCGCGAACAGTTGCGCTGCGCTCGCTTTTACTACAAGGTAGGCTGCATTATTTACTAAACATAAAATGGGTGATCAACGGAAAGCAAACGTAAGTCTGTTTGTCTAATGATGCAGTAGCACTCCTAACTTGACAGACAGCTCTCGTTAAACCCGTAAAGTGAAAGTGAAAGCCGTCTCACTTTAAAGCCGTTTTTCTTAAAATCCCATTCCTGAAAATCATCACTATCAGCCAACCTAAGATAGCCATAACGTAGGTTATGTAAAAAATAAAAGTTTTGGAAAGGGGCCTGAACTCAGCTTTCATATGGTGTCAAAACCTAAAAAAGGTAAAATTTCACCATGTGTTGGGTTTTCCTAGATCGCATCACATATTTGCCGTCTCTGGCAAAATACGACACCTCTCCAGCTGATGTCTGCAAACTGTCAAACACGGTGCATCCCTCTGCTTTCAAGTTTATTCCACATACCATCAAATGTTTCATTAGGTTTGACGCGTTTTCCCCTTCACACGCAACTGCTGTAAAACATTTGCTGCACGTCGCAGTGTCTGAATCATTTCTCGTGAAATATAGCCACACTTTAGAATGTTTAGTTTTTGGCATTTTAAGTTAGACGCGTTTAATGTAGCTAGCTAAGCTATTCAATGCATTATTTAAATTTAACTAGCGATCATGCATGTTGATGAATCAATGCTTCTACATCCGTGTCATAGCACCAGAAGACAAATATTTAAATCGACAGTTCAGGCATTTAAGTGGCACCCGAAATGAGGCACCGAAATTCGCGTTCTGATTCGGTCCGGTACATACCGGTCACATGGGTACCGGTGCCGTATTGGCACCGGGTTTCGGTACCCAACCCTAATCTTCAGTGGCTCAGATGTCGGGAGTAAATGACGACCACTATGTTCATTATTACATCCAGCAACACAACACCTCAATCGCTCAATCAGAGATATTCTTGTCTAATTTACATCCCTGCTCCGGCATCGAAACAAAGAGGTCGGACTGTTACAGCTGATCTGAGGTAAGACGCTCATGTCAGTCAACTATAGTGGGAGCGGCCTCTGTCTGTGTGACGCCACAGCAACAGGCATCTGAGAACGGCTTGATTTGAAAAAGGGGATATTATTTTTACAAATTAATTAAAAACCACTGCATGGATTTTTATCATTATGGGGTAGATTTGTACATACACTGCCAACACACATTAATGTTCAAACAGCATGTAAAAGTGAACTTAGCATCCGATGACACCTTTAAAAAGGAGTTGAGAAAAATTAAAATGGGAAAAAAATGAATCCAGAAAAATTAAAGCAGAAAAAAAAATGAATTTGGAAAAAATAAAA
This sequence comes from Labeo catla, assembly GCA_012976165.1. Lineage (NCBI taxonomy): Eukaryota > Metazoa > Chordata > Actinopteri > Cypriniformes > Cyprinidae > Labeo > Labeo catla. The sequence continues at coordinate 104,836 of VONZ01001303.1, read as the reverse complement.
CGGAATTTGGAAAAAAATGAAACAGAATTTGGGGAAAAAAATAAAACTAATTTCATAGGGCCCTATACACCCGGGACCTGCAAGAATAGAAGTAGAGTACCAATGCATGATCTCCATCTGCTGTTAGTCAGTCACCAGCAGGTGGCGTAAACGGCTGTTGATGAAAACAAAAACAACAAGTAGAACAAGTCATTCATTCACAACAACTGATTTGCAGCAATGGAGCAAACCATAAGTAGAAGCTACGATTATCAGGGCCAGTATGTATATGTTAAAAAGCTGATCAAGACTCAAAAGCTGTGTTTACGTTTAATTCAACATCTTCGCGGTTACATTGTTTCCAGTAGCTTTCTCTACATGTAATCAGCTTTCTCTACCGCAAAGGATATTACAATGTTTTTTACCCAACCCTGATGTACATCTGAGGAAGACATATATTGTTTTCAGTTGCCTTGTTTCATTAAATTTGTATCATGGTTTGTGTGACGCTGTGCTGTAATAACGGGGTTTCTCTCATATGTCACACTTCACGTGCCTTAATGAACCAATACAGTGATAAAGGCCAACCTCAGCGTACACCTTACTGAGGATTCATTTCCCGAATGTGCAATGCTGAATTTTCTGCCAAAATTGAATTTGTGGAAGCAAATTTGCAAAGTGAAATAAAATGGACTGAAAATTGCCCGTGGGATATTATGCACTGCATTTTTAAACAGACTGAATATTTTGAAAGAGAACTCCAGAAAGTGAATATGAATTATTGAATTTTTAGTTATGAAAACGTGTGAAAAGTTTTGAACTTGTCCTTCATACCATTAATTGAGAAGTGACAAATGACAAAATATATTTTGTTTTGCTTTCTGTGAAACTGATCAAAATTTAAAGTTTAAAACAAGTTTATGATTAAAACAAGAACAAATGTTGTCAAAGGGTTTAGAACAAAAAAAAAAAAAAAAAAAAAAAAAAGTCTGCTTTGTTTAGAGGGAAAAATAAGTTATTATATCCCAAGACTTAATTTTACATTACACACACACACACACACACACACACACACACACACACACACACACACACACACACACACACACCCCATTTGATAATTTCTATTATTAAGGTCACTGGGGGACTAGGGGTGCTCCGATCAGGATTTTTGAGGCTGATCACCAATTGCTGATCACAGGAAGCAGTATCTTCCGATCTGATTTTATTATTTTATTTATTTTATTTTATTTTAATGGGGGAATCCACCTCTTAGTTGGCTCTTGTGAGAGGTGAGATTTTTTTTCAAGGGTGGAGGGAAGCATTTTTTTTTTACATTTTTCAAAAAAATAAATAAATAAAATAAATAAATAAATAAATATATATATATATATATATATATATATATATATATATATATATATATATATATATATATATATATATATATATATATATCTCACCTAAATGTTTGATCATGCAGTGCATTTTTGTTTTTATAATAGCTTAAACAGAGTACAAGCCTGATTTCCACAAACACATTTATCAATTTTCTTTTTATTTCAAATCCATATATTGTTATTGAAAATGCTTTTTCAACATTGTGATTATTTATTTGTTTGTTTGTTTGTTTACTGTACTGTATTACTGTAATAAATAAATAAATAAATAATCTTTCTTAGGAGTGTTTAAACGCAATAAATATAAACAATGCATTATTCAATGCTTTTTACTTTTGCATATACTACTAGATTTATATATTTAGTTGCTCAATCAAGTGGCAAAACATTTAAACTATTCTTCTTATGTTAATCATAAACATTCCAAATTAAAACTTACCATTGACAGAAACAGTCAGTTCTACTGAGTGGCACTGGAATGCGATTATTTTATTTTATTTTACTTTATTTATTTATTTATGGTTTGAAGTGTTTTGTTGTTGTTGTTGTTGTTTTTTTAATAGATTAAACAATGATGGTCTCCATTTGGATCACCTATTATTCAGTTACTTTTCCTATTGTTCTGTGTGTGTTTTTTTTTTTTTTTTGTAGAATCGGTTCAGTAGTACCGTGATATTTTAGTCAGGTATCGTATCAAAGTCAAATTTTTGGTATAATGACAGCACTAGTGCATACATCATTTAATGCAGTGGCGATCAATTTAAGACGTTCTGCTCTGATTTAAGGCCTTTTTATAAACTGCAGAACCTTGTTTTAGTGAATAGTAATGTAAATGCAGCAGTACAATTTTATTAAATGTAAATAAACTACATGCAAGTTTGTCTGTTTTGTATACAAATAGACAAACTTTTACACACTGTTATACACACACGTAACACAGGAAGATGTGTTACTTTTTAACATAGGAAGATGTGTTACTTTTTAACATAGATTGTGCAGTTTTCTGCACACCAGTTTAAAGAAGTTCACATCCAGAACAAAAAAAAAAAAAAAAACAGATAATTTACTCACCCCCTTGTCATCCAAGATGTTCATGTCTTTCTTTCTTCAGTCAATAAGAAATTATGTTTAATATGAATAAGAAATTATGTTTATGTTTAAGATGAGACAAATGCTCATCTTTTCTCATCTCTGCAATGCACACGTGTACTCTGTGTAATCTGGGTCAATACAGTTACGGTATGTTGAAAAACTCCCATCTCGTTTTCTTCGTCAAAGTCCAAATCGTCCTACATCGCCGTTTTACTGTTTTTTTGTTTTGTTTTGTTTTGTTTTTTTTGTTTTTTTTTTTTACTTTTGTAAAGGGCATTTGATCTTCTTTGCATGTTCACTTTGTAAACACTGGGTCGGTACTTCTGCAGCAATGTAGGATGATTTTGAAGTTGGGGAAGAAAACGAGACGGGGCACATACCCTAACTGTGCTGACTGTATTGAACTTGTCTTACTTAGACAAGAGGAGCATTTGAGGTTAAAAAGTGTATAAACTCTCAATTTGTTTTGAAAATGACCGATTGTTTCACTAGATAAGACCCTTCTTCCTCGGCTGGGACCATTTAGAGCTATTTAAACTGCATGTTGGAAGTTCAAACTTGGGGGCACCATTGAAGTCCACTATATGGAGATAATTCCTGAATTCTTTAAAGAATCTACCTGAAACAAAATTCATATTCAAACCAATTTTCTTACTGAAGATAAGTTGTAAAACAACATATGTTGTTAAGTTGCTATGTAATCTGAGGACTTTTTTTGTAAGAATCAAAAGTCCCTTGCCTTAATGAATGCAGATTAACTAAAAACTACAAAAATGTACACTTACTCTTTAAGATTCTCGACCGCGCTGAAAACTGAAGGATGCTTGTGTGCCGTCCTTGTGTGAGGTGCACGTGAAGGCACCACTTTCCTATAGAAAAGTACAAATAGTTGTAAACATTTATTAACTTAGGTTGTCCAAAGTAGCATACCTGTGCATTTAATGTATAAATTATGGACGGTTTATAATACAAAATGCATGCCATTTTATATTTAGTACTGAACTGAATAAGATATTTCACATAAAAGACATTTACATATAAACCACAAAAGAAAATAATAGTTGAATTTATAAAAATGACCTTGTTCAAAAGTTTACATACCCTTGATTCTTAATACTGTGCTGTTACCTGAATGAACCACAGCTGTTTTTGTTGTTGTTGTGTTTGTTTAGTGATAGTTGTTCATGAGTCCCTTGTTTGTCCTTAACAGTTAAACTGCTGCTGTTCTTCATGAAAAAAAAATAAAATAAAATCTTCAGGTCCCACAAATTCTGTGTTTTTTTCAGCATTTTTTTGTATTTGAATCTTTTCCAACAATGACTGTATGATTTTGAGATCCATCTTTTCACACTGAGGACGACTGAGGGACTCATATGCAACTATTACAGAAGGTTCAAACGATCACTGATGCTTCAGATGCCTTAAGGACTGGGGTGAAAACTTTTTTGAATTTGAAGATCAGGGTAAATTTAACTTATTTTGTCTACAGGGAAACATGTAAGTATCTTTTGTAGCTTCTGAAGGGCAGGAATAAATGGGGGAGGAAAAAAAAAAATTATATTCAGGCAAAATAAAAACAATGTACACATCTTCATCTGTTCAAATGTTTAGACCCTCAGCTCTTTATGCATGGTTTTTCCTTCTGGAGCATCAGTGAGTGTTTGAACCTTTTGTAATAGTCCCTCAGTGTGAAAAGATGGATCTCAAAAATCCTCAAAAATCCATCCACGTCCATCCAGGTCATTATTGAAAAGGCTTCAATACACACACACAAAAAAAAATGCTGAGAAAAAAAAAAAAAAGAATATGTGGGCCCTGAAGGATTTCACTGAAGTACAGCAGGCAGTTTAACTGTTCAGAACAAACATCACTTAAAACACAAAAACAAACAATAATAGTAGTAATTAGCAGTATATATATATATTTATATATGTGTGTGTATGTGTGTGTATCATTCAAGTAACAACACAGTATTTAAGAATCAAGTGTATGTAAACTTTTGAATGGGGTCATTTGTATAAATTAATCTATTATTTTCTCTTATGGACTACATGTAAAATCTTTTATGTGAAATATCTTATTCAGGCCAGTACTTAAAAACAAACAAACAAAAAATGATAGCATGCACTTTGTATGATCCCTCTTATTTTGGTAAAATAATTAACATTTTGCAGATGCCTCAACTGTATTTGCAACAGAGATGCAAACTCATCAGCGGTGGGAAAGGGGGTAATACGCCTTGTTGACGCATTAATTGGAGGGGAAAAAAGCAGATTCAGAATTTTAAAACTGTGCACTAGACGTGGAAATATAAAACTTAGCAGTATGACAAAGAAACATTTTATTAAAACAACGAATAAGAGAGCAAATAGCTAATTCGCGCGAAAACTCCTGTTATAAATGAGTGATCTAACTACACACTTCACAACGAATGCGTAATCTCTATGCTTTGTTTGCTATAATGTGAGGAATTCCGAGCATGTGGAACTTCGTAAATCTGTGTAAACAAAAACTGGCTGTTCTTTGACCATACTCGGGCAAACCTAATTCTGCCGAAATCTGATTGGCCATTGCTGTCAACAGACATGCCTGTGATTGGCTACACTGCTCAACTCGTTGCAAATAGAACCACTTGTAACTTGTAAACAGAGCACGCACACATGGAAAAAAAAACACACATGAGCATTTAAAAACAGTCATTTTTTAACTCATTGGATCTACGCGAAATACACAAACAACATATTTTGGATTCAAAACAAGGTGACAAGTTTGCATCCCTTTTGCAAACACAGCTAATCCTCGTAAATTAGCCAGTATTTCACAGTAAACACCGACGTTAATCTAGCCAAAACTACGCTGCTGAAACACAGTCTATCCACTCGCTTTTATTTTCAATCATACAGAACGAGCATATAAATGTATTATGTAACAAATATGCGACTCTAATAACACCGCAAGTAAGAATAAACAACTCACTCGTCCGCGATTGTATCTTCCGCTGGATCAAATCTCTCCTCAAAATGCAAGCGTTCATCGTCGTATTCTCCTTCTTCTTCCGAAGAAACGCTGCATTCTTCCTCACTATCCAGATTTGTCTGGGCAGCTTCCTTTCGTGCGCGGCGTGGCATCGTCATATAAAAAGGCGATACAGTATTTTTTTTTTTTTCTTTGTGTTCTTTTCGTTTTTTGGCGGCTAGCAAACTGTTTCCTCTTGTTCCTCTTCTTTTTTGACGTTAATGTCGGATGGTTAACCAGCTTTGGTGCTTATTCCGCCACCTAATGGGATGGAGTGCGAGGCATTGATAACAGGAGAAAAAACGAATCTGTTTTGTTACTTTGTTGCTTTCTAAAATCTTTAAACAGTTTCATAACTTTTGTAAGAATTGTTTAGAATATTCTGTAAAGTTAAAGCATTTATCCCAACATCATTAATTTCATAAGCCATACAACTGATTAATACTCTGCAGTTTCTGGAAGTCCACACTGACCAGAATCATGTTTCCCTTTATGTATATTATGTATATATATATATATATATATATATATATATATATATATATATATATATATATATGTATGTATATATATATTATATTAACACAGAGATATATATTTATTTGCAGCTTATTCAATAAATGTTCTAATGTCATGTTCCAGTAACTTCAAGCATTTGTCGTTCATTGGTGTATTCTCTACGTTGTGACAGTGCATGTTCAACAGTTTCAAAAATCCCGCAATGCATAATCTGTTCAGATTGTGAAAGAAAAAATCTTTTTACTCATCTATGTGCTTATGGAATATTGTGTAGGGGTCTACTTTATTTAAACCTGCTATAAGAATGACATGAGAAGAGGGTATCAGGGCCCTAAATATAAAGATTTGGTTCTTGGGAGTATGACGTAGCAGAATGTATTTGTCTGACTCTTACTATGTGTGGAAAGTTACCAGTTAGGAGATGTAGCCTTGAAGGCTGGGGGAGAGATATAAATTGGAGTGAGCCCTCCCTTCTTGGTCACACTCTGCAGCAACCTGTGTTTCTGTATGACTGTCTGACCTTCTTTGCAAAGAATAAATTATAAAAGACATTTGACTGAGTTTGTCTCTTATTTTGGTGAGAGTCGGTTTGATTTTGCCACAACAAGATGTTTCTTGATTACATGAATAGATTCTGCTATTTCTTCCATGTCCTGTCCAATATATTTAGTTATGTTTTCCATATTCCCAACTTTTTAAAAACATTGCCTTTTTATTGGTTGTTCATTATTGCGCCCTTTTAATGATGCCCAATATAGCATTTTCATTTGTTTATGTCTTATTTCCAATTGTTTCCAACAGCATGACTCTTCCGCTTGGTCTTCTTGTTCTTTTGAGTTTAATGGTGGTTGGAGTGTGAAGCGTTACTGTAGAACATATTATTTATTTTATTCATTTATTTATTTGTTTGTTTGTTTGTAAGGTTAAACTCAGCGATTCTAGGATTTTTATTTTAGGGGGGTTCAGCCCCCAGTTAGGGAATAATAACAATAAATAAATAAATAAATAAATGTTTGACTAATAGGGGTGGTACACTATACTTACTACAATATTCCACTGTATTGTATAGATAGGTATAACATTTGATTACTGAATAAGCCAAATAGCCAAAGTCTTTCTGATCTCACACTTACACCTGTTTACTGTCCAAATACAAAATTTTACTGTTTGCATTTCTAGTACAAGCATCTTTCCTTAGCTGAAGTATGCAAACCTCTTTGCCACATGCACTACAAACTATTGAAAGTTACATTTTCAAATGAAAATGGCAACATGATCGTTTTATAAAGTATGCGTGTATGTGCTTTTCGCTGGAGGAAACAGCTGTGGTGTGATGAGGGGTGAACACAGCGAAAACGTAGTCTACAGTAGATGGGGAACCAATTTCTCCCCCATGATATTTTATATACTGTATTTAAACTGCACAGATGCAGATATTATAACAATCTAACGATAAACACAGACCTTGTCCTTTGGTTTTCGCGCTGCAAGAACGCGCTGAAAGAAAGATGAGGAGCCAATCGAATTCTACTGCAATTTTCATATGAAATTTAAAGGAGACTGAGGAGATCACAAATTTGTGCACAGTTTATGGAGCTAATCGCAACATTTTAGGGGGGCTGGGTAGTCAGTTGAAATGGCCTATGGCCTAGCGACGCCCATGGTTAAAACTCTTAGTTCCAACACATACGTGATGTAGCTCTCATCTTTTTAGTGGAGTTCGTTATTATAACAAACATATTTATGCTAAACAAATGTATTCACACAGAGGACACATGAAAACATGACTATGTTTATATGAGAATAAATTTGAGATTTTGCATCAAGGTTTACATGGACCAGGGGTGTATACCAGAAAGCAAGGTTAACTTACCATCTGCTAAACCCTGAACTCTCGATTGATTAACCCAAACGTTGCTTACTCAAGGTATGCTGGCTCCAAAAATGCACTCAGGAGTAAGTTCATTTAACAGAGTATATGTTCCTGGTTAAAGGGGTCATCGGATGCCCATTTTCCACAAGTTGATATGATTCTTTAGGGTCTTAATGAAAAGTCTGTAATATACTTTGGTTAAAAATTCTCAATGGTTGTGTAAAACAACACCCTTCATCTCATTCTAAGGGGTTGTTCCTTTAAATGCAAATGAGCTCTGCTCGCCCCGCCCCTCTCTTCTTTCTGTGGAGAGACGATCTTGTTTACTTTAGCTGCATTTAGCCGCGTTTAGCCGCTAACTACCACGTTATAAGGAATGGCGATCGGAAAGGTTCATAAAAAAACCCTTATACTCACCTCTGCTGTAAGTGAAGTTGGATCATGAATGATTTGTGCGAACATAGACGGATATATGTAGATCGGGAGGCGCATTCCCTTCACAAACAAATGTAATCCACTGCATTTTCAGCGGCTCAGATGTCGGGAGTAAATGACGACCACTATGTTCATTATTACATCCAGCAACACAACACCTCAATCGCTCAATCAGAGATATTCTTGTCTAACTTACATCCCTGCTCCGGCATCGAAACAATGGAAAGTTACTGGACTGTTACAGCTGATCTGGGGTAAAACGCTCATGCCAATCAACTATAGTGGGAGCGGCCTCTGTGGGTGTGACGGCACACCGACAGGCATCTGAGAACGGCTCGATTTGAAAAAGGGGATTTTATTTTTACAGATTAATTAAAAACTACTGCATGAATGTTTATCATTATAGGGTAGATTTGTACATACACTGCCAACACACATTAATGTTCAAACAACATGTAAAAGTGAACTTAGCATCAGATGACTGCTTTAACACGCAAGACATTCTCAACAGAGCAACAAAACGACGAGTCACTATGGAAACGGGGCCTGCATCCCAATGTGCATACTATCCAGCTTAAAGTCTATGTGATACTAGTAAATTTAAATACTATTTAGGGCAGACAGGGTGGATAGCATGCACATCGGGACGCAGGGGGTGGTTAAGGCTAGAAAGAATACAGCTCTAGCTACTGGACATGTGCACATCAATCTAATGTTATTTTTGTCACACTGTACAATAATAAAACTGTTTTTGTATTATAGTTAGGGCTAAGCTTAGGGTTGGGGTAGGTGTAGAAAAAAAAATAAATAAATAAATAAATAAAATCCAATAGGTAGAACAGTTAATTTCGTTGTTAGTTTCCGGTCAGAGCTATATACCTTCTAGCCACAACCTAGAAACAGATGCTATATATACTATATATATATATATATATATATATATATATATATATATATATATATATATATATATATATATATATATATAGTTATATATAGTTATTTATTACTTTTTTACATGTAGTATTATTATTGTTTTAATATTATTATTATTATTATTATAACATTATTGGGGGCTGATCCCCTATCATCATTATACAAAGTTTGGTTTAAAAAAAAAAAAAAGCCTGAAACAAACTTATTTGAGAGTTCCCTCCAACTTAATCAAATTAATCTTAACCTCCTGACATTCAGTTATGGACTTTTGTCCTCTGTAGTGGACATTATATTCTAGTGAATTTCTGAAACCTTAAATGTCACCGTTTTACATCTGGATGCCCTGTTAAGAGCACATTAAGGACTCTTCAGAGATACTAAATGTGTAGAAGTTTCACCATGACCACTCCATCTCTGTGGTCTTTAAAAATGGCTGATGTTATGATGGCTGATCAAATTTAACACCCTTATGCAAATATGATTACATTTTTGCAATGATGATTTTGCATAAATCAACATTTCAGGTAAATGTTATGGGGCTGCTATCAATAGATAACACTTTAAAAATGACTACATGTGACCTTACATGTTCGAGTTTATAAGTTTATATTATCATCTAGAGAGAGAGAGAAAAAAAAAAAAACGATGTCAGAACTCTGATGTCACACATTCATGAACTCAGGATCAAAATAAATCTGATGATCAGCATGATGATCATGGTGTTTTGGTTTTGTCAACTGGGAACTAATTCTGTAACTCTAAATGTTCAACTACCATCATAGTGTACAAAAAAAAAAAAAATATATATATATATATATATATATATATATATATATATATAATTTTCATAATAATATTTCATTTCATTTACAAATCTTGCCAATTATTGCTACAATATGGGAAATTATTACTTATTGCACACATATTGCGTAAAACAAAATCATATATCATATCATGCTGTTATAACTTGTATAACAGTAGAAAAACATCATATACAAAGTTTGGTTGAAAAAAAGACAAGATGATTCAAAAACAAAAACACTTTGAACACATTTTATTTGCAAAAAAGAAAAAGTACTCAGGGTTCCTACACATTTTCCATTACAAAATTCAATACTTTTCCAGACTCATATTTGATATTTCTCAAAATATTTTCAGACCATATTTAACATAAATGGCATTATATTTCATATATAGTACAGTCATCTGTAAATATTTTTATTTTCTGAGGGTTTTTTTTTTTCCTCCCTGTTTTGTGATAACATACAGAGCCTTTAAAGTAATAAATAAATAAATAAATAAAGCAACTGTTTTGTGCCCTCGAGAACTTACATGCGAATAGGAATTTTTTGCATGCTTATGCAATACAAGCATTTCTAGTTTTATATAACCTATGTCTTTGTAAATCATTGCCATCTTACAATGAATAAAATGAGAGTCTGGATGCACATGAACAACAAAGATCAACTTGCTCAAAATGTGGCTACCATAAAGGCCCCGATATACTTCGAACGAAATCGAAGAACAAATTAATATGATGTAATTTCAAACAAAATCAGGCCAAAACAAAGTTTGTTCTGAGTTTGTTTCAGCAGTTCGAAACAGCTCACCTAAGCAAACTTTTTGGGGAAGTTCGTTTTGGCTCCTAAACACCTTAGGGCTACCATTGGTCCATGGCCATTATGCAGTCAGTGAGTGTGTTCTGAAACTCCACCTTCTTTGACAGGACAAAGCCTGGTGTCGACGACCCAGCGACATAAAAAAACACCCAAGACGAGGCTTTGAAATATGCCATACTACCCTAATAAAAGCCAAATTTGAAAATCTTTTTATAGACTCTTGACCTTGACTAATTTTAGGCCATCACCCCTTTTTGTGTCATTGTTTTTCTGCAACCACAGAGGATGTGTTAAATTGGACATTAGGCCTTGGTTTTATCATATTAAAGGTACTACCTAGGTCTCTTTAATACATGATCTGTGGCAGCCAAGGAACCATACCGCAAAATGGGCTGGTGGCACAATAGGTGGCTCAGTCTGTATTGTGTATGTTTACTGTTTGCTTGGGCACACATTAAAGTCTCTATTTTATTTAACTTTTGGAAAGGTCCTTGAAGCTAAGTAATAGACCAATTTGGAATAGACGTCAGTTACAGCTGTGCACGCATAGTGACTGCAGAATTGCATTAAATATTATTTAAACCTATTACTATTAACATTTTACGTAACGTTTATTTAATCTCACAATTGTGGCTTTTTTTGTCTTAAGTTTATATCTCTTAACTCGGACACAGTGAGTCTGTTAATTCCCAGAAGGAAAAAAAAAAAGCGCGGGATATAAACTCAGCGAAGAAAAGAGAGAACGAGTAGTTTTTCCTTATTAGGGTTGTCTTAAACTAAATAATTTAAACGTAAAAAAAAACAAAAAAAACAGGAAAACTCTTTAACAGAAAACATGGGTGGCCCTTAAAAGAGCCTTTGGGGTTAAGAGAGATTTTTTTTTTTTTTACTTGGAGCTGGTGTATTTGGTCACGGCCTTTGTGCCCTCAGACACGGCGTGTTTGGCCAGCTCACCGGGCAGCAGCAGACGCACGGCGGTCTGGATCTCTCTAGATGTGATGGTGGAGCGCTTGTTGTAGTGAGCGAGACGAGAAGCTTCACCGGCGATGCGCTCGAAGATGTCGTTGACGAAAGAATTCATGATTCCCATCGCCTTAGAAGAGATACCAGTATCAGGATGAACCTGCTTCAGTACTTTATAGACGTAGATAGCATAGCTTTCCTTTCTGGACCTCTTGCGCTTCTTTCCTCCTTTACCGGCGGTCTTGGTGACGGCCTTCTTAGAGCCTTTTTTGGGCGCAGTCTTCGCTGGATCAGGCATGTTAACTCGGTCTGACTGAGAGCACAATAAGAGCTCGCGAGCTTGTACTGGGTATTTATTGAAAGCTCATGCTAATTATAGAGGACTGGTTTAGTTTTCTCTGATTGGGTGTTTTCAAGCAAATAACAAGGGAAACATATTTCATTGGTCAGGTTGTTAAAGACACATCCACCAATCATAGCCTTGGAAATTTGAATTTTTCACTTTCTCAACCTAACCGTCAGACACCTCCCCCACATGCTTGTTTTCCCGCTCGATGTCTTTGTAATAATCAGTTATAGCTTATAGCTAATTAAAAAATAATAAATAAAAACAATGTTTAACGACAATTTAAATGTGTATTTGTGTGGATGTGTGCTAATTTCATAATTTGTTGGTATTGTATCTCTTTATTCTTGTATTAGTTTGTATAGATTAAATATCATATGACCCTTTACTTAACCTGAAAGCATTAGCGCAAACTGAATGGCAAGATGTGAATTCAGATGGTTAGTGTTTGACTATTCTATTGCTTTCACACAATAAAATGTTAATATTTTCTACATTCTTTTTTATTACCGTTCATAGTTCTGGTATGTGTAAAACGATTGTGTTTGTTTAGTTTTCACGGTGTTTCACAACAATAGTTAAAACGTACGGTTTCTTCAATGACCAGTGAGTAACTTAGTTGTAACAATCATGAAAAGTTCAAAAAAAGAAAAAACTGTAATTCACGTAGAATTAATTTTAAAGAAAAAAAAAAAAAAAATAAGAAACCAACACCAAACTCAAAACTAGATTGTTTTGTGTTGAGAGTAACTGAAGCAAATACATAAAGAGAATTGTCACAGAACACTGTTCGTCTGGCCTTGATATTATGTAGTTCATAAGAATCTCTCTAAAACGCTTTTTCAAAAAATGTGGGTGGCTCTTATAAGAGCCGTTGGATTTATAAACAAAAACGAAAACGTTTAACCTCCAAAACCATACAGAGTACGTCCCTGGCGTTTCAGAGCGTACACGACGTCCATGGCGGTGACGGTCTTTCTCTTGGCGTGCTCAGTGTACGTAACAGCATCACGGATCACATTCTCCAAGAACACCTTCAGGACGCCGCGCGTCTCCTCATAGATCAGACCGGAAATACGCTTCACACCGCCACGGCGAGCGAGACGACGAATAGCGGGTTTGGTGATTCCTTGGATGTTATCACGCAAAACTTTACGGTGACGTTTAGCGCCTCCTTTCCCGAGTCCCTTGCCGCCTTTGCCCCTTCCAGACATGGTTACGCTTTTTCGGTTTTGTGTCGTGTAGAACGAAGATTATGAGATCTAAAGCCGTGAGAGAAGGGCTTTATATTCACTTACAGGACCTAATGGAAACACATGAAGGCGGAGTTCTGCAACATTGCATCATTTGTGTTGTTCCGGAGGGAACAAAATGCATTTATCAAATATGTAAAAGAATGTATAAATGAAAGAATAATTTAATAAAGACAAAAGATGTTAACATAAAAAATAAATATATATTTTATTCGTTATGCAGATAATAAATGAATACAAGGTATAGTTCAGTTTCCTTTTTCCATGGCTCACTGTCTCTAAACATTATTACTTTCATTGGTTAAATAAACAACATAACAATATAAACAACATAGCAGTGCAAATCACTGTCTATTTTTATGCTGTTAAATTATCGGAATACTCAGGTTGTTATTATTATATTCTGTCAAACTTATGTAGCTGTAGAACGCAATTCCTGTGTGTTGTAAACATAACAAGGAAAAGACAATACAAAACCATAATTAATGTCCTAAAGAACAGAACAGCACTATGAAAGAGAAGGTAAAAGTACATCAGGGTCTTCTAATAATTTAAATTTCTTAAATTAACTAAATATTTGTCTTCGAATATTTACATTTACAATACAATAAAACAAGAAAACAATGGCTTTGTTTTAAGACCCTTACACTCATGGACATAGAATTTCCTCAAAATGAAAATATTATTTAGTTAAAGCAGAAAATATATGTTTTCCATTATTATACCAAAGTTATATCCTTTTTAGAGAATTGATGAGTCAAAATAACTCTAATTGTAAACCACTCATATGTCAGTCCAAAAGGCTGTGGTGTTTAAGCAAAACAAACAAATAAATAAATAAATAGAGATTATGTTGGTTCAGTGCAATTATTCATGTGCAATTATTGTGATCAATATTGAATCTATGTCTAAAAAGTTAAGAAGGTGGGTAAAGTGTATTTCCTTGGCGGTATATAAAAAGAAAGATACATGGTTCTTAATACTGGCCTTGGGGGGAAAAAATGATTTTGCAATATATCTTGGGCCAACAAAGTTGGAATTAGTTTGTTTGGTAAATTATGCCTAATAAAGTCTTGACCATTTATTTGTAAAAATGAGAGAGCTTCAGTTACACTGGACATTGTAGTATTATCCAACAGAACAAAAGGACAAAGAAAAAAGTGTGATAGTGACATATGATCAAGCTTAGGCATGAAATGGAAGACCAAAAATATCTACCCTGCTAGGGGCAAATGAACCAAGGTATGGTTTTAATGCAGGGTTGGGCAATTAATTTTCCCAAGGGGCCACATGATAAACTTGGGCGGTTGCAGAGGGCCGGACCAATGCACTTAACTCAGTTCTGCCCATATATATATATATATATATATATATATATATATATATATATATATATATATATATATATCTTTACATATATATAAAAATAATATAAAAATAATAAATAAAACAACATTAAATGAAACGTTACAATCAAACAATGAAGATGAGGAGCACACATTTATATCACTATTTAATGAACATTTACAAAAACAGTTAAAAAAAATTGCAGTGTTTGAAAAACTACCATCACTACTTTGTACAAAAAAGCAAGTATTTCAAAGATTGACATGACGCAGTTTCAGCGTTATGGTCGTGAAATTTGCAGTCAAAACCTGAAACATAAATTGTCATAGAAAGTATTCATTACCAATAACTTGTACAATCTATTTATATTTTTCTAAACCTCTGATAAAAGCCTCAGGATAAATGCAAGTAACTAGTTCAGATGCAAAAGACTCTAAATCCATCTGACATTTTTCTTTGGTATAAGCATTTTCATCAGGCTCCTTTGAATAGGTTTCTATGTAAGTACTGTCACTTCTAATTGAGCTGAGGCTGGGGCTTAGCAAGGTTGAAGTAAAAGTATTTCATGGATGTATACTAGGCGTCAAAAGCATTCACTCAGCATGATCTCATTTTTGATCGAGGTAGCTTTTAGTTGGTTTTGCATCTGAACACACACACACACACACACACACACTAATAACCAACAGTGTTTCAAACACCATCGCTTTTAATTAGACATGAAGGAAATTGCACTTTGTTAGACACGTTTTGGTGGCTCTGAAAAGAGCCTTTGGGTTTAAAAGGAGAAATGAATTTAAGCGCGCTCTCCACGAATGCGGCGAGCCAACTGAATATCTTTGGGCATGATGGTCACTCTCTTGGCGTGGATGGCGCACAAGTTGGTGTCCTCAAACAGACCGACCAAGTAAGCCTCGCTGGACTCCTGCAGAGCCATGACGGCGGAGCTCTGGAAGCGCAGATCAGTCTTGAAATCTTGAGCGATTTCTCGGACCAGACGCTGGAAGGGCAGCTTGCGAATCAGCAGCTCGGTGGATTTCTGATAGCGACGGATCTCTCGCAGAGCCACGGTACCCGGCCTGTAACGATGAGGCTTCTTGACGCCGCCGGTGGCTGGAGCGCTCTTACGGGCGGCTTTGGTGGCGAGCTGCTTCCTCGGGGCTTTGCCACCGGTGGATTTGCGAGCAGTCTGCTTAGTTCTTGCCATTGTTTCGCGTCTTCCGCTTTATTTTCGTTGCAGAATGATTGTTTTCTGTGTGCAGCGACGTTTTAAACTCTCCTACCGCATTGGGCGGAGCGACTGCAGAGGCATTTGATTGGCTATTGTGTTTACGTCACAATTTGAGACAGCCAATGACAATGCATTTCATGTTTTCGAACAGCCAGCGGCTGCGTATCCCGCTCAAATGTGTCTAATCAGGAGAATCCCATTATTAGATATTGAATGACAACACATCGGGTGACAATGAATTTGAGGATGTTGTTGTACAAGTTTAAGACGTTTACATATCTTCACATTGTAATAAAACAGTGGATTATGTATTTGATTATTTTTTTAAGAATAATTTTGTGCCGTTCCTTATGCTTCATTCTGTGTGCATATAATGCTCGTTATAATACGCGTTGTTGGTGCCACTCCTGTCCAGCGTAGACACAGCACAAATCAATATATAAAAATATATAATAAAAATTAAAGAATTGTCAAAAACAGTAAAGCTGTTCATATTTAGTAATTTAGTATTATATTTAGTAGTAATTAAAATCGCTCTTATAGAAATAGTGGGTGGCTCTAAAAAGAGCCTTTGGGTGTTTCACTCATTCATTCGACTACAGTTCAATTACTTGGTTTTGGCGGGCTTGTCAGTTTTCTTGGGCAGCAGCACAGCCTGGATGTTGGGCAACACACCGCCCTGAGCGATGGTCACTCCGCCCAGAAGTTTGTTCAGCTCCTCGTCGTTGCGCACCGCCAGCTGCAGGTGACGGGGGATGATACGGGTCTTCTTGTTGTCCCGAGCAGCGTTTCCAGCCAACTCCAAGATCTCAGCAGTCAGATACTCAAGCACAGCGGCCAAATAAACCGGAGCACCAGCACCGACGCGCTCCGCATAATTGCCTTTGCGGAGAAGCCTGTGAACACGGCCGACGGGAAACTGCAGTCCGGCCCTGGATGAGCGAGTCTTGGCTTTTGCTCTGGCTTTGCCTCCGGTTTTACCTCTTCCACTCATTATTGAATTAATGTTGCTATTATTGCTTTCAAACCCAGAAATAACAGCATTATAGCCCCACAATTAGTTTTTAAGAGACCGTCCTCCTCGTCCATTGGCCAGAGTTAGTCACAGTTGAAAACCAATCACTGCACGTCCCTCCAAAAACTCCAAATCCCTCCCCTCTTTATCAGCCTCTTCATTGTAATCTGTTGTCCAAAAAAAAAAAGGACAAACACACAAACATGCATGTTTAAATGCATTTATATAAAACACAAATGATTGAATGCAAACCTCGGGTAAGCATGAAATTAAAACGCAATAAATGTAAACATCAGTAAAACTAAAATTAGTGTTTTAAATATTTCATTAAAACTTACTGTTTCAGATATTTAGGATGCTGATGTGAACAGTGTAATCATCCACAGATCCTCAGACTACTACTGAGATATAAACATTTACTCCTATAATAGTTATTAAACTAAGATCACTAAAATGTTGCTCTTTAACTATAGCAAGTGGGTGGCTCTTAAAAGAGCCGTTTTGTTTTGGGAAGAAACATACACAGTGACATTTATTTCTTTTTGGGTGCCGCCTTTTTAGGCTTGGCTGCCTTAGGCTTCACCGTTTTGGGTTTAGCTGCCTTAGGCTTCGCCGTTTTGGGTTTGGCTGCCTTGACCTTCTTGGGGCTCTTGGCTGCTTTCTTAGCGGCTGCAGGCTTCGCCTTTTTGGGGCTTTTGGCTGGTTTCTTAGCAGCTGCAGGCTTCTTGGCCTTCTTGGGGCTCTTTGTCGCCTTCTTTGCTGCGGCGGCTGCCGGTTTCTTCACTTTCTTGGGAGATTTCTTGGCGGCGGATTTCTTGGCAGCAGGCTTCTTTGCTTTCGCGGGGGTTTTCTTGGCAGGTTTCTTCTTGGTTTCAGCTTGCTTCTTGTTGAGCTTGAAGGAACCGGAGGCGCCAGTGCCTTTTGTCTGGAGCAAGGTGCCATTGGCCACTAAACTCTTGACGGCGATCTTGACGCGCGAGTTGTTCTTCTCCACGTCGTAACCACCTGCAGAAAGAGCCTTCTTCAAAGCGGCGAGGGACACGCCGCTTCTCTCCTTGGAGGCTGTCACGGTCTTGACGATGAGGTCCCTGACATTCGGGCCCGTTTTCTTGGGCTTAGACGCCGACTTCTTTTTAGGAGCTTTAGCCGGAGGAACAGCGGCAGCTGGAGCGGTTTCAGCCATGTCTCTGAGCAGATACGTTTCACACGTCAACAATCTGGATATAATGAAGCGCTGGGCGGTGCTGCGGAACTTAACTACCACATGAGAACCGTGTAGACTCAACACTCAGCTCCACAGAGCGTCTTAGAACCTCAGCAAATGATTCTCATTTTAAACACAAAGCAAAATATAATAAAAAGTTTTTAAATACAGGCGATGTAATTAATCTCGAGTCAAAAGCAAGTATGTCTATCTATCTATCTATCTATCTATCTATCTATGAAATACATCACTAAATCTTATGTAAATGTCAAAAGAATTGCATACTTCTGAAAGACAAAGCTTTTGTAACATTATAAACTTATTGTTCTATTCTTTAAAGTATACTTTAACAAAATAACACATACAACAGTTTTGACTGTTTAAGAATGTAGACTAGTCTTACAGCTTATAAGAAAGTCTTGCCAACATAGCTGGCTAAACTTTTTTTTTCCTTAAACATGGTTTTAACCTGTTGATGAACTGCACAAAACTTCAGTCAGTCTGTCCTAAAATAGTATTTTAGAACTAATTGGTGTTGAAAGAACCTGAAATCTAAGTACATTGTAGTGACAAGATGGGGAGAAAAATAAAATAATTTATAATCCTTATATTAAACCACATTAAAACAAAGAAAGCTCTTTAAATGGCAACATGGGTGGCTCTGAAAAGAGCCGTTGGCGGTACCTCAAGCCAAATCACGATTGTGTGTTTTCTCTCAATGAATGGAAGAAACATATTTCATTGGTTAGAATAGGAGTGACTAGACAGACAATTCCGCCAATCACAGGCTTCTAAATTTGAACGTTTCCCCTCGACTCCCCCACACGGTTCTTTGTCTTGACTTTCCCGCTCAAAATGTCCGTGACGATTCACAATCATGAAGAATGAAAAAAATACTTTTATGGTTTTACACACTATTGTGCACAATACGTTAACACAGACTTCAGTGAATATCAGAAATCAGTTAATACTCTACTTAAAAAAAAAAACAAAAAAAAAACAACTGTATATATCAGAGCATGCTGGAACTACTTTCACTAAAACGGATACATAAAAAATAATTATAATGAACCACTAAAAATTAAACATAAATAAATAATTGTGAAACTCCTGCTCAACTCACAAAACATTATAAAACACACTCTTTATGAAAAAGTGGGTGGCTCTTAAAAGAGCCTTTGGGTTTGTATAATCGTACAAATATATTTTAACCCCCAAAGCCGTACAGGGTGCGTCCCTGGCGTTTCAGAGCGTACACGACATCCATAGCGGTGACAGTCTTTCTCTTGGCGTGCTCAGTGTAGGTAACGGCATCACGGATCACGTTCTCCAAAAACACCTTCAACACACCGCGAGTCTCCTCGTAGATCAGACCAGAAATACGCTTCACACCACCACGACGAGCAAGACGACGGATAGCGGGTTTGGTGATGCCCTGGATGTTATCACGCAAAACTTTGCGGTGACGTTTAGCGCCTCCTTTCCCGAGTCCCTTACCACCTTTGCCTCTTCCAGACATGATCACAAATCCTCAAGCTTTCAGACTGTGTAACAGAATATGTAAAAGCTGAGATCGTGCGCGAAGAGCTTTACAGTAACCTACTGGACCTAATTGAAACACACGAAGGAGGAGCTACACTACCTCATGGGAGACACCTCATTCATTCCAGTAATCCAGAAGAATCACATGGTGTTCCGGTGTCATTTTTTACAGAGCTTCGTACAGTGTGTTTTGTACATAGAAGTCTGACCATTTATTAAATTGTTCACAATTTAACTTAATCTATGCACCCACACTTTCCAAAAAGATCTCAGACTTCTCAAATGCTTTGAAAAATAATATATCATTGCAAATATTTTATAAAGATCTTATAATTTAAATAATGCAGTACATATATAGAATTAATATTCAGGGCACTGTTATTTAATTTTTTGGGTTCCAGATCATGTTGGAGCAGAAGGAAATGAGATGGCGGATAAGCATGCTAAGAACTCCTTGAACTCCTTGAACTTGCTTGAGATGAATCGATGTAAAAAGGCAAATGAAAACTAATAAAAACGTGCCCTTGTGTGCAAATATACAAAGAATGCATACATAAATAATCATTCATACATGACATAAAAGAACACTGAAATAAATAAATTTTTATATATATATATATATATATATATATATATATTTGTTTTTTTTTTTTTAGTTTTTTTTTTCGATTGCAAACTCACTATAACTAATTTATTTGGCCCAATTTTCCAAACCATTTATACAATTCTCAAACAAAGACACATTTCTCAAAACTTTTAACACATTTCACCTGCTTTCACACGTTTAGGTTTGCTCAGTGTTTTCTGCAAAACTCTACACAAGAACAACATCATTTTGCACAGGTTTAACCATGTTCTCATTTTGAATACACAAACACACAATATAACTAAGAAACACAAAACTGAAAACAAATTTCAGTTTTCCAAATGTTTTGGAAAATAAATCCTCGTAGTGGGAGATAAAGAGGAAAAGGAGGAGAAAAGAAAAATGAAGGGGACAAGGTCAAAGGTCATTTGTTTCTGATGAAATACAGAGAACTATAGTTGACTGTGTTATTGTACATGGAATGAGCATAAGGAAAGCTGGCTCATCTATAGGGTTTTTTACACTACTTAAAGATTACAGTTACAGTACATAGTAGCAGTACTTCAGATGAGAGAACTTTCATTATTCTTTGTACTGTAAATATTATAGCACACACCCTCAAACTCATAACTGTTGAACTGATTTGTAGCCAAGTATTTATTGCATACACTGTATTTGTCCAGAACTGAGAGTTGACTGTCTAGGGGAGGCAGAGAAAGTCTTTTGTCAGAAGACTAAGAAACTGCTATAGTATAACTGATATAGTATAATACTATATATAGTATTACCAATTCTGTAGTGCAGCTTGGCAGAGGATGTTGAATTCATTTGTTTAGTTAGTTAGGTATTTATTCATTGTAACTGACAGTATATTACAATGTGTGTTTACTGTATATTCTGTTGTTTGGTCTTTAAACTTTTATCGTCCGCTGCTTTTCATCTACTGTAAGATCACTTTACAGTAGTGTAATGAAAGTAAATTTTGCTTGTTAGCAGTTGGGAAAAACAGCAACGACAAAAAACTTTTTTTACTGAATTGCTAAAACACATTTTTGAAACCATCACTCATTTTCTCAAGTCCTTAAACACAAATCCAAATTTTCAAACTACATTTTGTTTTTCAATTGTCCTTAGTGCTCAAATGCACACACAGTAGTCCAAATGTGAGTATGTCACGTAAATTATGCAAGTTATGGCTTAAGTAAACGTAAACAGTTGGGTAAAAACTGAATGTGTCAGTATTACATGCATGCCTTCTGTCTTAAAGGGACAGCATTCCTAATTAAATACCTATCTGTCATTAATGTCAACCAAAAGATGTTTGGTCAAAATACATGTTGGTAATGCAGTCTGTATGAACAGTTTTGAAAATGTGGCTTCAGTATTAAACAGTGCTTGTTAGCAACTGAAAAGAAAACTGTAAATTCACAGAACCCCTCACTCTTCTGGCAAAATTAAAACAATCGCTTCAAAACCATTTCACCTGTACTCATACATCATACACACATAGTCAATACTATACGCACTACAGATTATTAA
The DNA here is from genome assembly GCA_012976165.1 of Labeo catla. Lineage (NCBI taxonomy): Eukaryota > Metazoa > Chordata > Actinopteri > Cypriniformes > Cyprinidae > Labeo > Labeo catla. The sequence continues at coordinate 82,942 of VONZ01001303.1, read as the reverse complement.
TTTAATATATATCTTCTGGTGTGGCAGATCCAGCCTTGACAAGACAGCGCATTTGCAGTGTTGCTTGAAAGTGTGTGAACCCTTTAGAATGTTCTATATTTTACATAAATATAACACAAAACATCACCACATTTTCAGTCCTGAAAGTTGACAAAGAGAACCCAATCAAACAAATGAAACAAAAAATATACTTTGTCATTTATTTACAGAGAAATATGATCCAGTGTTAAATATTTGCAAACTTATGTGAATCTTTGCTTTCAGTATCTGTTGTAACCCCTTGAAGCAATAACTGCAGGTAACTGCTGATCAGTCCTGCACAACGACTTATAGGAATTTTAGCCCGTTCTTTAGTACAGAAACACTTTAACCCTGTGAAATTTGTGGGTTTCCTCCTAACTGTTTGCTTCAGGTCCTTAAACAACATTTTGATTGGATTAAGGTCCGGACTTTGACTCAGGCATTCCACATCATTAACCTTGTTATTTAACCATTTTTTTGGTAGAATGACTTGTGCTTGTGGTCATTGTCTTGTTGCTTGACCCACCTTCTTCTAAGATTCAGACAGATGTCCTGACTTTTTCCTTTAGAATGTGCTGGTATAATTCAGAATTCATTGTTCCGATGGCAAGTCATTTTGGCCAAGATGCAGCAAAGCAGCCATAAACCATGATACCATCACCATGTTTCACAGATGGAATAACTGTTTTTCTTTTTCCAAACATAACACTTCTCATTTGAATCCAACAAGTTTTATTTTGGTCTCATCCATCCACAAAACATTTCTACAATGGACTACTTGCACTGAGCCTCGTGACACACTTCCGTTTTGAAATCGTACGGCTCAGTTATTTCCGGTTATGTACATTTTCAATGCGCTGTAATCATCTTGTTGACTTAAATGCCTAATAAAATGAGATTTCGCAGGATGATTTTAAATTTGGTAATTTTCAGAGACATATTCTGATGATTACTGAGTACAGAATTTTCCAAATTCAACAGAACGTGAAGTTTTAATGCAACATAAACCGATCTGAGAAAGCGGTGGCTAGTAATCTTACGTGATTGTTCACCACAGGGTGTCAGTGCTCTATAATGGCCTAATTACGACACAGTTTGTGAGATCTGATGAATAAGATCACCTTGATGAGTAATGAACCTTTATTTATCTGTATTAAATATGTTAGTCACTATTCCGTCATATTCTGTCATCATTTTACTGTACAATCTAATGCCAAAATATAAATATTCAATAGTTGCACTGTCAGTGTTACTGTTAAAAGTTATTTAAATGTTTAACATTGTTAAATAAGGCAGTTACCTCACATTCATTTTAAACAATGGAAAAAGCTGTACTGGCCCGGAATACGAGCACCAACGCACACAAACAAATTAGCCATGGTTTTACTACAAATAAAACCAAAAATTGCAAGTGAAGTTAAACCATATAACCACAAATTAACTCGGCTTTTACTACACTTTCCATAGTTTCACGATGGAAGGCTATTTGTAGTAATAGTGTTTTTTCATAAGGGTGTTTGTCAAACTCATTTAAAACTGTAGATTCATCAGGTATGAATTGTGATCAATAAAAGAAAAATACTGTTCATGAGAATGCGGCAGGTTAGTGGGGAAATATATTTATTTATTCAGATCGCACATACCGAAAGGAAATATATTTATAGTAACCTTTCAGAATGGTTGAATATGATTCACGTTAATGCAGAGAATATGATTAATTGTTTTTTTAAAGAAATCCCAGCCCAAAAATGTAGTAATAATCTGCGTTCTCATGAGAAACTGACTGTATGTAGTAGCGCTGAACGCTAACTTTGCAACCTTGAAGATTACTACAAGTCTTGCTTTGGAGTGATCTTTGGTCGACCACTCCTAGGGAGGGTAATAGTGGTCTTGAATTCCCTCTATCCAGCCTAACGTGGTAATATTGCAGATCTACTCAAGAATATATTGAAATGACCAAAATACAGTGTAAAAATAAACTGTGCAAAATACATCAAAAAAAAAAACATCCATTCTTCTTTTGAACTTTCCAACTGATTATGGTGGCCACAGAGAATCAGTTCAAATTTGGCTGAACACTGTGCTGCCTCTGTCATTCCATGCACAAGAAGATTGTCTATCAGAGTAGCCCTTATTTAATCTGAAGACAGTTCTTGTTTTTGCTCTTGTGTGTCATCTGAGGCCACAGTTTGAGTCTGACAAAAGAGAATGTGTTTTTGACACACCTGAGAACTTTGTGCCCAAATTTGTCCACAAGGCATACATTTAGAGCTGTTATACACTCAAAATTGTTCTACAACACTGTTCAGTTTATTTAAAATAATCATTTTCATTTAACACCATTGTGTTAGGTTGCATTGTGTCAAACTGACCTGAAACAGTTGCATTTTGGATCAACTCAATATTTTGATTTTGAAAGAAGATGTTTCAATTAAGGAGGCCAAAAATAACATTTGATGCTTGTTCCATTTACTTAAGTAAATTAAGTTAATTAGTTTACAACCACTTTACTTAATTGACTCTATGCACGATCACTTCCGCGTTTGGTCTCAGCCCGCTCAGTTACATCTGGTGCAGCACCGGAAGCCGTTTTCGCTATTGGCAATAACTGTGTGAAAATGCCGCAGAAGAGGATGACATATTACACTCGCTGTTTACAAGAGCTTCCCTGGATAACTGTGAATGGCGTTAATCGTATCGTGAGGCAATCAGCTCAACACTAAGAAAGAGAAGGACTTCAAATGATATATTTCGAATTGCATCGACAATTTTGAGGGCGAGTATTCTAATGTTATCCGAATATGGATTCTAGCCATCTCCGTTTCTCACAGTTTATATATGTCTTTGCATTATTTTTATTTATTTATTTATTCATTTATTTATCTATCTATCTAGTTACATTTTATGTACATTGTTTGCATCTTATATGCGATTTTTTTTTATTAATATACATTTTGGATTTTACTTTACGAACGTTACTAACTATAAGTAATATCTCTGTTTCTAGTAAGGATCAGATAACAGGAGAGATCTGCGTGAGGGCGACATGTTTCAGGTCGATGAGGAAGTCAGAAAATCATAGTTTGGGAGTAGGAGGACTTCAGTCAAGACAATAAAGACTTTAGCTAAGCACAGTTAACGTTTTAAATAGAGATGCACCGTTACTGAATAAATCCACGCTTTTTAACGAATCAAGTGAGTATACAGGTGTAGAAAACAAACAAACTAACAAAAACAGAAGACAAATAATAATTTATATATTGTATTTACACAACATCACTGTACTGGAAATGTTTAACACTGTATCAAAGTTATTTATATTTACATATTTACATTTCTGCATTATAAATGTTCAGTTATATTTATATGTTTACTGCAGTACAAACGTTCAAAGTTATTTATATATTTACATGTTTACAGTACTGCAGTGCAAAAGTTCAACGTTATGTATATTTACATGTTTACGGGCAACATTGTATAAAATATACATGTTTATATTATTTATCACGAAAATAAATATAAAATCATCAATCTCCAACAAATGTTATCTTGTCTTTAATTCTTGGCCCAAGCTTTCACTAACGGGCCATTCTGGTAATTACTATAATGTATAACTATATAATACTATATTGTAATACTTAAATTATGAATCGCTGTCAAATTAATCTTATGAAAGAGTTTTGCCGCTAGTATACTTCGCTATAGAATGCCCTATGCGGAAGTAAATAGGCTGGCCGAGATTCTACCGGAAATACGTCAGCAGCGTTCGTGCATAGAGTCTATTCATTTGAGAGTTGAGAGTTGAGAGTACATTAATTATTTTACTTGTCAAACTAGGAAGTGGATTTTCCCTTCCCATCATGCTTTGCACATGGTTGGATAAGGAGAGTAAATGTTGAAATAAAATGTTTTTTTTTTTTTTGCATTTTTATTAAGATGATAAAATTGGGAGACTTGTTAATTTTTAATATTCTTCTATGTTTGTATTTAAAACAGTTTCTGGCATGTTAGTGTTTTGGGGGGTTACCATTGTGGTGAGGTGTAGAGCATGTGCTTGGATTGAGGACCTGCTAACATGAGTTAAAGTTGCTTTAATAATAATAATAATAATAATAATAATAATAATAATAAAAACACTACTTTGGACTTGCCATGTATATAACAAGCCATCTTATGGCTAATGCCTGACAAGTTGATTGCCAAATTATTTGTTTACCAGTAGGGATGCACCGAAACGTATCGGCCGAAATGCTTGCGCGTTTTGTCAGTAAAGCCGGTTCTGTAATCAGCGGTAAATGCCATCAGGTGCGTGATTTCACGTTGAGCCGTATATACTACACACAGCCGTTGTTCACTGACGAGCTGCGCAAATCCATGTTCATTATCAGTGTGAATTTGCGCAGCTCGTCAGTGAACAACGGCTGTGTGTAGTATATACGGCTCAACGTGAAATCACGCACCTGATGGCATTTACCGCTGATTACAGAACCGGCTTTACTGACAAAACGCGCAAGCATTTCGGCCGATACGTTTCGGTGCATCCCTATTTACCATGTTTCAGTTTGAATTCAAGAAGCATAAAATAATCACTTCATAAATGTATCAATTTCACTGAAACTATATTTGATCAAATTGAGTCAGCCCAACCTAATTACATTTCATTGCATGAATTTGTTTCTTATGAGTTGGGGTTACACATATTTATTGGATGGAAATCCTGCCCTCAATTAAATTAAGTTCATCCTATGAATTATTTTTCTACAAATTATGCTTGTGCGTTAGGAATTATTATTATTGTTATTGTTATTATTATTATTATTATTATTATTATTGTTGTTGTTTTATTATTATTCTTTTATTTATTATTATCACTCTGTATGTTTTTTAACCATGCATTTCTTAGGCTTTTGCATTAAAATGCACAAATTCATTAATTCCAAAATTCCCAAACTATTTTTCTCATCTGATTCTCTTTTACTTCACCTAATATATTTACCTGAAGTTCCCCTGAATTTTTTTTCTGAAGTTGGTTATGGTCACATGACATGCGGGTAAACTAACAAAATATTTTTAATTTTTAGTAAATGTTTTATTTTGATTGATTTTGTAATTACTTATTTCTATATAACATTTTTATGATTTATTAGCATTTCTGAGTTTGCATTTGAAGATCCTTAGATCCTTCACAATCCCCAGTTTTGGAAACCTTGACAATGTTTAATGCACTTTATGTAGTTAAGAACAAAGAATGGAATATATTTTCTTAATCTTTCTATTTTGTATTTTAAATATGGTACAAGATAAAATTAACGTGGTAAATGATATGTCAAAAATAATCTAAAAGCAATCTGATTATATTGTCTAAAACGTCAAAGGTGTGTTTAGGAAACGGTAACAAGAATTTTCTAGATCTTACTAAACCATTGCATTACCGAAAAATACTTAAGATCGCTGTATACTTCGCGTATTTATGTCACGTGTTAGCTATAAGTTTTTAACAAACACAACAGAAACGAGAAAATTATACTTTTTTTTTTTTTTAGAAATATTTGGGTGGCTCTAAAAAGAGCCTTTGGGTTTAGGAAAAACAGTGAGTTTAAGCGCGCTCTCCACGAATGCGGCGAGCCAGCTGAATATCTTTAGGCATGATGGTCACTCTCTTGGCGTGGATGGCGCACAAGTTGGTGTCTTCAAACAGACCGACCAAATAAGCCTCGCTGGCCTCCTGCAGAGCCATGACCGCGGAGCTCTGGAAACGCAGATCAGTCTTGAAATCTTGAGCGATTTCTCGGACCAGACGCTGAAAGGGCAGCTTGCGAATCAGCAGCTCGGTGGATTTCTGGTAGCGACGGATCTCTCGCAGAGCCACGGTACCCGGTCTGTAACGATGAGGCTTCTTGACGCCGCCGGTGGCTGGAGCGCTTTTACGGGCGGCTTTGGTAGCGAGCTGCTTCCTCGGGGCTTTGCCACCGGTAGATTTGCGGGCGGTCTGCTTAGTTCTTGCCATTGTTTTGCGTTTTCTATCTTTCTCTCTATGTGCAGCAACTTTTTAAACTTTCTTTCCATTGGGCGGTGCGTCAGCAGAAGCATTTGATTGGCTGTTTTCTACGTGGCAGCGTGAGGTGGCCAATGAACAAGCGTTTCACGTTTTCAAAGAAATGGAGGCCGCTTGCTTTTCCCGCTCAAATTTTGTCTGTTCAGTGTCCCATTATTGGACTTTATTTTTCTTTACATATATGTTTATCAGAAGGCTGCTCTGTTAAAATAAGAATGAAAATTTTACTTTTTGTTTTTACACTACACATGACAGTGGGGTTGAATGTTGGTTTCATTATTGTTGCTTCCCTATCCTCCTATTGCGGTGTAACAGCGTTAATGTATTGTAAATGTGATTATACATAATACATTCACACTAAATCTTTTAACACGCCTTTCATATCTTATTACAGGTGCCATTCCTCTATAACGCATCAGCCTCTGACAATAATGTCATTATTCACTCTGTTTGCGCCGCACAGCTTAAATTATCATAGGCTACATGCATATATGTTTGTGTATGTGTGAGAGTGAGTGAGTGAAAGAAAGCAAAGCGTTTTAAAAGTATCATGATTCAAACTGCTCTTAGAGAAAAAGTGGGTGGCTCTCAAAAGAGCCTTTAGGCGTTTTGCATTTTCAAACTACAGCTAATTTATTTGGTTTTGGCGGGCTTGTCGGTCTTCTTGGGCAGCAGCACAGCCTGGATGTTGGGCAGCACACCGCCCTGAGCGATGGTCACTCCGCCCAGAAGTTTGTTCAGCTCCTCGTCGTTGCGGACCGCCAGCTGCAGGTGACGGGGGATGATACGGGTCTTCTTGTTGTCCCGAGCGGCGTTTCCAGCCAACTCCAAGATCTCAGCAGTCAGATACTCGAGCACAGCGGCCAAATAAACCGGAGCACCAGCACCAACTCGCTCGGCATAGTTGCCTTTGCGGAGAAGCCTGTGAACACGGCCGACGGGAAACTGCAGTCCTGCCCTAGATGAGCGGGTCTTAGCCTTTGCTCTGGCTTTACCTCCGGTTTTGCCTCGTCCACTCATTTTTTTGTTTTCTTTCTGCGTTCACACTGTAGTTGAACAGCGTAAAAATAAACACGCGTTCACAAAACAGCCACTATTTAAGACAGAGTACTCATCGCCTATTGGTCAGACTCTGTCACAGTTGAAGACCAATCACTGCACGTCCCTCCAAAACTCTTAACCCCTCCCCTCTCGGCCAACCTCTTCTTTCTCCGCCGTAAATAATAAATGATTGAATTAACAGAAAATTTAAGTTAACTATAAAATACGTTTAATGCAGAAGGTGGTGAAACAACCAAGAAATATATGTCCACGTAAACACTGGAACAAATACAGAACTTTTATTTATTTATTCATTATTTTTTAAGTAGATTAGCCTCTGATAGTATTCTCAAATAAACCCTACCATCCAATGATTTAGCTATATGCGTCCTATCAGTTAAGGTGTTTTAAATATTATATATAAGATGCTGATGTGAATAAAGGGTAATTATAAATAAGGGTTCTACACATGTAGAACATGAAGATGATTGATGAACCACACAGAACTAACGTCACCGTCTTTAAAACAGTATCTTAGAAATAATTGGCATTACTAAGAACGTAAAATCGGAACATATTGTAGTGACCGTTATTGTTTTTTGCCCAAGCTACATAAGTTTATGGAAGAGAAAAAAAAAACACACCACACACACACACACACACACTAAAAACAAAGAAAGCTCTTTAAATGGCAATATGGGTGGCTCTTAAAAGAGCCGTTGGGGAAGTTGAAATCACATCACACCTCACTTGGAGCTGGTGTATTTGGTCACAGCCTTTGTGCCCTCAGACACGGCGTGTTTGGCCAGCTCACCAGGCAGCAGCAGACGCACGGCGGTCTGAATCTCTCTAGATGTGATGGTGGAGCGCTTGTTGTAGTGAGCGAGACGAGAAGCTTCACCGGCGATGCGCTCGAAGATGTCGTTGACGAAAGAATTCATGATTCCCATCGCCTTAGAAGAGATACCAGTATCAGGATGAACCTGCTTCAACACTTTGTAAACGTAAATAGCATAACTCTCCTTCCTGGACCTCTTACGCTTCTTTCCTCCTTTGCCGGCGGGCTTGGTGACGGCCTTCTTTGAGCCCTTTTTGGGAGCAGACTTCGCTGGTTCAGGCATGTTAGCTCGTGATGAACAACACAACATAACGTTTTAGGTGCATATCCTGAGTATTTATTGAAAGCTCATGCTAATTTAAGAGGGCTGGGTTTCCTTTCCCTGATTGTGTGTTTTTGCGCAATGAATGAAAGAAACACATTTCATTGGTTAGAAAAGGAGTGGTTAGACAGACAAATCCGCCAATCACAGGCTTCTAAATTTGAACGTTTCCCCTTGCCTCCCCCACACGCTTCTTTTTTGACTTTCCCGCTCAAAATGTCTGATCAATCATTAAAAAAAAAAAATACTTGTGTTTTACACACTATTGTGCACAATATATTATCACGGATTTCAGTGATTATCAGAAATCAGTTTATACACCATTAAAAAAAAAAATAAACTCGAGAGTAATATTTTATACGTCAGAGCATGCTCAAACTAGTTCCACTAAAACAGATACATACTATTATTTATTACAATAATGGTAAACCATAAAGAACTCAGATTGTGTGTAAAACTCTAAATAAAATAAATAAATAAAATTATAAAATTCACTCTCTAGGAAAATGTGGGTGGCTCTTAAAAGAGCCTTTTAGGTTTGGATGATCGTAATGATATATTTAACCTCCAAAGCCGTACAGGGTGCGTCCCTGACGTTTCAGAGCATATACGACATCCATGGCGGTGACAGTCTTTCTCTTGGCGTGCTCAGTGTAAGTAACGGCATCGCGGATCACGTTCTCCAAAAACACTTTCAGCACACCGCGAGTCTCCTCGTAGATCAGACCGGAGATACGCTTAACACCACCACGGCGAGCGAGACGACGGATGGCGGGTTTGGTGATTCCCTGGATGTTATCACGCAAAACTTTGCGGTGACGCTTAGCGCCTCCTTTTCCAAGTCCTTTACCGCCTTTACCTCTTCCTGACATGGTTGCACCGCTTCAAACTTCTACGTTAACTTCGCAAACGCTGAAGTAGTGCGAGAAGAGCTTTACAGTAGCCTACAGGACCTAGTTGAACCTCACGAAGGCGGAGCTATGCTACATCATACGAGACACGTCATTCATTCCGGTATGGAGAGTGTAGGACAGTGGTAGTCAATCTCTAGGTGTCCCAGTATCTCCTAAAAATAACTATAAAATAAGTACAAAATGTACTACATTTCTCCTTTCTTTGTACTGTATTTTTTTTTACTTACTTTTCTGTTATTTTCAGGAGCTACTGGGACAGTGATAAAGAAAATACATCACCATTAACAGAGGCCAGAGATCCTAGCATCTTTGAGTTCAGCATCTTTATTTGGATCTTGTTTAAAACGCAGTGGTTGACTCTAATTTCAAGATATTTTTGTTTAAGGCCAGTTTGCTTGTTATAGAGCATATAAAAAAGAAAGAAAATCTGAATCGGCCATAGCCAGTGCATCAGTAATTAAAATACTAAATAAAAGGCCTTAAATTTTAAGTATGTTCTGGACTGTCTTTTTCACTCAATTCTTCAGTAGGTAGATCTTGTCTTTCAAAAAGGCTGAGGTCAGGGATCTTGAGCTTAAAAATGTGGTGACCACTGATCTACAAGAATCGCATACAGTTGACAAGTCTGACCAGCCTGACCGTTTATTAAATGTATTAAATTCTTCACAATTTATTTAACTTTAATCTATGCACCCAAACATTCCAAAGAGAGGTCAGTATGCACTGGCTGCTTAAACTTCTCAAAAGCTTTGAAACATAATTTATAATGCAAACATTTTATAAAGATCATACTTGAAATAATGCAGTGCATATATAGAAATAATATTTAGGGCACTTTTATTTCATTGTTTTGAGTTCCAATGCCTGTTGGAGCAGAAGGAAACAGCTAAGCATTCTAAGAACTGTTTGAACTTGAATGAGATAGGAATTGATCAGCAAAAAAACAAAAAAAAAAGAAGAAGAAAGAAAAGAAAAGAAAAAAAGAAAATCAGCAAGACAGAAGCAAAAGCAATCATCAGAAAAGCTCTAACAAAAACATGGCAAAATCTTTGGGATAAAGAGAATCAGAATCAGAATGAGGTTTTATTCACCATGTGTGTAAACACACAAGGATTTATTTATTTATTTATTTATTTATTTATTTATTTAAAAGAGCTATGTACCAAGATCTCCTGAAAAAAAAAAAAACAGCAAATTTAATTTGTTTGTGTATACATAAATAATCATACATGTATGAAACAAGAACAGAAGAAAATTTAAATAATAATAATTAAAATATAAATTAAAATTTAAAAATAATAAATAAAAATAGGAGGTGAAAACAATGTTAAAATGTCACAAGAGAAATATTAAGGTAATAATTTAACCCTTGTGCAACCTTTTTCAGTCTTGTTTTTTTGGGATCATTTCACCCGTGTTATTGCCAGCTGCATACACACACAGGTGTGTATTTTTATTGGAATTTTACTATTGCACCTCCATTTCCTTTAATAAATCTATTTTGCACTAGGTATAAAAAATTGTTACTCTCAGCACCTTTTGAACAAAAATGTCTCCACTGAAACCCATTAAAACTGTTATTTTAATCGCAGTGCTATTTAACTGTAAAGTTACGCAATTTTTGTTAGGAGGCTTTCATTCTGTCGGCAAGGCTTTATTTATTTATATATATATTTTTTTTTTTTAACTATTTTTTTCTAGACAGTGCCATTTGTTCAGGTTTGGCCTATAAAGCAAATACATGCTTTATTCCTTTGTTTTGCTTCTGCCTATTACATAAATAAGTAGTAGTAGTAAAGTAAGTAGTAGTAGTAGTAGTAGTAGTAAATAATGCAGCTATAATTGTGTGGGTGTGTTGGTATGGATGTCAGAGTGTGGCTTGTATGTGTCATTAAAAAAAAAAAAAAAAAGATTAGATTTATGGCTTTGATTTTCTAGCAGGTTTAGAGTTCAGCATGTTTCATAAAATATATATTTTATAAAAAAATATGTAATATGCTTTTCATAAACTTAAACCTCTATAACTTGTGAGGGTGCTTTAACCAATATATCTAAACCTATATATATAATCTTGCCAATTTAGCAACAAAATTGCTAAATTGGCAACACTATGACAGGAGACGATCAGTGTTCAAGAGAGAGTGCTCCTTTATCCCTTTATAAATGCATAAACATATAAAAAATGTGTTTAAAAGCAGTAGAACATAAAAAAAGAAAAGGAAAAAAAAGTATACAATTGCACATTAAATATATGTCCACATATACAGGAAAAAGAAATGCTATATATAAATGCTATGTATATATATATATATATATATATATATACAATAAAATATACACACTCTCAGAGTTGACTCTTTCAAATGACCACATTAACATTTTGCACTTTAATAGCAAGTGGGTAGCCATTTTGTTTTAGGAAGAAACAAACACAGAGTGACATTTATTTATTTTTTGGGAGTCGCTTTTTAGGCTTGGCTGCCTTTAGGTGCGTTCACACCAGACGCGAATGAAGCGTTAAGCGCGAGTGATTTACATGTTAAGTCAATGCAAAGACGCGAATAGACATCCTGCGGCGCGATTCGCGCGAATGGCGCGGCGCGAATGGAGCGTTTTGGGCGTTTGACGCGTGAACGCGTGATTCGCACGAGTTGAAAAATCTGAACTTTGGCGAAAATTCGCGCCGCGTTAACAAATCAGGAGGGAGAAACCCGAAACAACAATGGAGGACAAAATCATATAGTCGCTGTATATGGATACCCGGAGCTGTACGATACATCTTCGTATTTTTATAGAAACAGGAATAAACAGAATCTTGCTTGGAAGAAAGTGAGTGAGGAGGTTAGACAATCTGGTAAGTTGTAAAAAAACGCTCTTTACTCAGTTTGAGCTATATACATATTGACGGGCTGATCTGACGGACCCAGACACGGCGCCGAACGAGTCTATGCCGTTTTTCAGCCTTCCATAGCACATAAAGCACAGCTACCGTCTTAACAAAATCCATGTCAGCCATTTCGCAACGAGACTGGAGCCGCCTGGCAGAAGCCCCTCCCATGACGCGAATTCGCGTCTGTTGTGAAGTGAATTTCACGCGCGAATGAAGCGAGTAAACTCAAAATGTTCAAGGGTCCAACTACAACTATTTATTCGCGCAAGTCGCGTCTGGTGTGAACGCACAGTTAGGCTTTGCCTTCTTGGCCTTCTTTAGACTTTTCGCTGGTTTCTTAGCAGATGCAGGCTTCCTTGCCTTCTTAGGGTTCTTTGTGGCTTTTTTTTTGCAACAGTGGCAGTTGTATTCTTTACCTTCATGGGAGATTTCTTGGTGCCGGGTTTCTTTCTTGCTTCTTCTTGCTTCAAGTTTCTTTGTTTTAGTGGGGATTTTCTTAGGAGGCCTTTTCTTAGTTACAACTTTGCTTTTTATTGAGGAGCTTGAAGCAACCGGTGGGACCAGTGCCTTTGGTTACCAAACTTGATGGCGAGCTTGACACAGGAGTTGTTTGTCTCCACATCATTGGGTTGGGCGATACTGCAAATTTTGGTATCAAACTGATAGAAAGTAAATGTAGGGCCAGTATCGCTGATACTGATACCGGTACCGCTACCTATACCTTTTCCTTTTAAAAACATACATTTAAATGAAAATTAACAATAACTAATGTGGATATGAATAAAATATTACATTCACATTAAAGCTATGTGGATAGTATGTGCCTTTCTGAAAGGAGTTTGAAAGCAGAGGAGCCCAGAATATGAAAGCAATGCATAAAGTTTCATGTTAAGCATTTTCCTTCCATTTTCCTTCCAGAGTTATAAAGAAAAACTTAACGTGGCTTAATGCATTAAGAAAGGAATATTAAAAGGCTAAATTTAATATACTGATGCTGCAAACTATATGCAAACAAGCAGCCCTGGATATGAAAGCAAAGTGCAAGCATGTTAAGTTTTCATCTGATAGAAAACCATTATAAAGAAAACGTTTAACGTGTCTTAAAAGAGAAGTCCACTTCCAAAACAAAGATTCACATATAATGTACTCACTCAATTGTCATCCAAGATGTTCATGTGTTTCTTTCTTCATATAATGGACTGATATGGTGCCCCGATTTTGAACTTCCAAAACGCAGTTTAAATGCGGCTTCAAACGATTCCAAATACGGTTGTAAATGAACCCAGCTGAGGAAGACGGGTCTTATCTAGCGAAACAATCGGTTATTTTCATTTAATAAAACACAATTTAAATACTTTTTATTCTCATACACTTTGAGAATTTTAGCTTTGTAAAATTACAGTTCAACCTCTGATGTCACATAGACAATTTTAATTATGTCCTTACTTTCTTCCTGGGCCTTGAATGTGGTGGTTGCATGACTGCCTATGCACTGTCAAAAAGTTCTTGGATTTCATCAAAAATACCTTAATTTGCGTTCAGAAGATGAGTAAAGGTCTTGCGGGTTTGGAATGTCATGAGGGTGAGTAATTAATGACAGAATTTTTATTTGTGGGTGAACTATCCCTCTAACTACGAAATGAGAACCATATAGCTCAGGACTCTGCTCCACAAAACATCTGAGAGACTGTGAAAATGTGTTTTGTTCTTGTTTTGTTTAAAACAGGGGTGTCAAACTTGAAACTCTGCAGGGTTGCAGTCTTACATAAACTTTATTCCAAACTTGCTTCAGAACCATATAGTTTTCAAATAAGCCTGAAGGACATGGTTAGCTGGATCAGGTGTAGTAAATTAGGGTTGGAACTAAACTCTGCAAGGCTGTGGCCCTCCAGGAATTGAGTTTGACACCCCTGGTTTAAATATAAGGCAAAACAAGTGTATCAAAACATATGTGCAGATTAGAAACTATACAAATGCTAATGCTTTTTTAGAGTTTTAAAGGGTTAGTTCACCCAAAAATGAAAATTCTGTCATTAATTACTCACTCTCATGTTGTTCCAAACCTGTAAGACCTTCGTTCATCTTCGGAACACAAATTAAGATATTTTTGATGAAATCTGAAAGGTCTCTAACCCCCATAGACAGCAAGGGTACTACCACATTCAAGGCTCAAGATGATCAACAGAGTTGTCCTTGCGACATCAGTGGTTCAACTGTAATTTTACAAGAATACTTTCTGTGCGCAAAGAAAACAAAACTAACTTCATTCCACATTTTCGTCTCTACTGTGTCAGTTGTGGACGCACATTCACCAGAGTACCCATGACGCAAGCTTTCATACAGGCTGCATCTTTCTCCGAATGTAAACAAGGCACAAGGCATGTCTTCAACATCATAACGCTGGATCTGGGTCAGCACCAGGGCTGGTGCCGCCACACGCATGCGCGTCGTGGTAACGTACTCACATAACAGTGCATCCACAACTTGACACAGTAGAGACGAAAACGTGCAATAAAGTTTGGAACAACATGAGAGTGAGTAATCAATGACAATTTTCATTTTTGGATGAACTAACCCTTTAATATAGACAAAGTAATTAAGTATAGATTAGGTTTATCTATCTCTGTTTGAATATTTTTAAAACGCAAATGATTTTATATTTATTGAATATATTTAAAGTGCTAAAGTACTGTTTGAATATTCCATTTTAACAATTTGAAGTAAACAACTTTTCAATAGTGTAAATAATGTGCAACAGAGAACACTTCTTTGTTATAATAAAACCATTAAAGTTACACTATGATGAACACCAAGCTTCATGTATGAAATGCATGTAATTAACGTCACTGGGTCTTTTAAAACAGCATTTTAGAGATAATTTGTATTACTATCAAAGTGTAATACAAGAAAGTATGGTATAGTAACTCTACATATTTCAAAAGAATTGAGCTTTAATGAAACGCTATAATACTACACATATTAACACACTGAAAGCTCTTTAACTGAAAATGTGGGTGGCTCTTAAAAGAGCCGTTGGGGTAGTTGAAATCACATCACACCTCATTTAGAGCTGGTGTACTTGGTCACGGCCTTTGTGCCCTCAGACACGGCGTGTTTGGCCAGCTCACCGGGCAGCAGCAGACGCACGGCGGTCTGGATCTCTCTAGATGTGATGGTGGAGCGCTTGTTGTAGTGAGCGAGACGAGACGATTCACCGGCGATGCGCTCGAAGATGTCGTTGACGAAAGAATTCATGATCCCCATCGCCTTGGAAGAAATGCCAGTGTCAGGATGAACTTGTTTCAAGACCTTGTAGACGTAGATAGCATAGCTCTCCTTTCTGGACCTCTTGCGCTTCTTTCCTCCTTTACCGGCGGTCTTGGTGACGGCCTTCTTGGAACCTTTCTTCGGTGCAGATTTCGCTGGCTCAGGCATGTTAGCTCGAGACGGACAGCACAATACTAGCTTGAAAGTATGCACTTGGTATTTATTGACAGCTCATGCTAATTTAGGAGGGCTGGACTGATGTCTCTGATTGGGCGTTTTTGCGCAATAAATGAAAGAAACATATTTCATTGGTTAGAAATGGCCTAGCTAGAAAGACATATCCGCCAATCACAGGCTTCTAAATTTAAATGTTTCCCGTCTCCTCCCCCACACACTTTACTTAGACTTTCCCGCTCAAAATGTCTTTGTGATAGTCACAGTCATGAAGAAAGAAGAAAAAATAAACTATTTTTGTATTAAACACTATTGTGCACATTAAATTAATTCTGGAGAGAACACGGATTTCAGTGAATATCAGAATGAATATAACACACCAATCAAAATCTCGAGTTTAAGGCAAAAACGCTTTTATGTTTCACAGCGTGGTGTGATTTACTAAACAATTCACAGCCTTGCTAACAACAGAACCCATCCCAAATTATCAGATATTCTAATGGTTGCCACTATAAATACAGTTAGAAACATTACAGACTTCCAAGCTTTAAAAATATTTTGTTTTGGAACATTTAATGGTTTTAACAAGCCACCAATAAAAGCCGATCAATTAACCAGTAAAACCATTACATATTCTCTGATATTTTTTTCTTTTCTCTTAGTAGAAACAACTACAACGTGAAAAACACTCTTTTGTTGGAAAAGTGGGTGGCTCTTAAAAGAGCCGTTGGGTTTGTGTGATCTTACGGATGTATTATTTAACCTCCGAAGCCGTACAGGGTGCGTCCCTGGCGTTTCAGAGCGTACACAACATCCATGGCGGTGACGGTCTTTCTCTTGGCGTGCTCAGTGTAGGTAACGGCATCGCGAATCACGTTCTCCAAAAACACCTTCAACACACCGCGAGTCTCCTCGTAGATCAGACCGGAGATACGCTTCACACCACCACGGCGAGCGAGACGACGGATGGCGGGTTTGGTGATTCCCTGGATGTTATCACGCAAGACTTTACGGTGACGTTTAGCGCCTCCTTTCCCGAGTCCCTTACCCCCTTTGCCTCTTCCAGACATGATTAAAATTCTTCCAACTATTATTCCGTAGAATATAGCTTCTGGAAACGGAGAACGTGCAAGAAGAACTTTACGCTAGCCTACAGGACCTAATTGAAATACGCGAAGGCGGAGCTATGCTACATCATACGATAAACGTCACGAGTGCATGTTGGACAGAAGGAAACTAGATGGCAGTTAAGTATGCAAAAAAAGAAAAAAAATATTTGAACTTTAATGATATTTGAAATGATGCAAAAAAAAAAAAAATCAGCAAGACAGAAGTAAAAAAAAAAAATCAGGAAAATAAAAACATGGCAAAACCTTTGTAACAAAGAGAATCAGAAAGAGCTTTTTTTCTGCCATGTGTGCATACAGAAGTTTTTTTTTTTGTTTGTTATTATTATTATTATATTTTTTTAGGAGCTCTTTGTACATACATACATAATGCATATATGACACATGAATAGGAAAACATTTAAATAAGACAATAATTAAATAAATACTTAACAATAATTAAAGAAAATAATAAAATTAATAACAACAACATGATATACATCTGGAACAGAAGATTTATGTACAGTTTTGTGCACTGTGTACTGTATTGACATCTGTATAAACAAATATATAAAAAAATATACACATATTTACATGATATCTAACTATTGCCTCTCAATTACTGAAAATGAATTAAAAAAAATAAAAAAACACAGTGGTAATTTGCCTCTGCCTGAGTGGAGAAGTGCAAACAGGCCGGGGTGAGAGGGGTCTGTGAAGTTGTTATCTGCCCATTTAATGTCTTGAAGGTTGGGCAGGTGTACACCAGTTAACCTTCCAGCTGTCCTTACAGGCTGTTGCAGTCTTCTTATCCAACTTTTTTTTTTTTTTTTTCTATTTTTAGCTGTACAAAATAGCTTGTTTTGCTGCTTGTTATTGCAAATTGATGTATCTTACCATGTTATTTAATGCATCTTAATTATGAATACATTGGTTTGTACTGCAAACAGTTTTACCATTTACTACACATTGTTATTCTTCTTGTTATTTCCCTATAGCAGATAATAAAAGATAAAAAAGGTACTAAAAAATAAGTCTCACCCATAGGCTTACTTTCACGTTGATGGAAAAAAAAAGGTGGATATCTGATCTGCTGGTTGAACCAGACAGTTCTACAATATCTAGGGGTCATTCCACTGAATGGGTGCCATTTGCTTCCAAAACTCTAAATATATAAATAAAAAGCATATTTACAAATATGTCAACAAATTCCTTCAATTCACCCTCAGGCAGGTGTTTATTTTAAACAAAGTATTGGTTTCACGGTCAAAAAAGTAAGTAACATCTAAGAAATAATTTAGCTAACAGGACCGTATGTTAATATTGACCCTCCCAGTCATCATTACAATATCATCAAATATAAAGAAAAGAAAATGAGACCACATGCTTTAGGTCATTTCATTACCTTTGGAAGATCCAGATCTTGAAATAATATGTTGAAAAATTGTCCTGTGGAATTTTCCCAGTCCCCGACACGTATAAATGTATATATATATATATATATATATAGTTTTTTTTTTGTTGTTGTTGTTTTAATTTGCAGTTAGATTAGAAATGACACCCATTCAGTGAAATGGCCCCTGCAGAATTCAAAGGGAAGTAGGAATATGAAATGCTGAGACTGGATTGAGAAGACAAGAAGAATCAGTAATAACTAGAATTTGAATTTGGCCATATGGAAATCTAAATAAAATCAAGAAACATCGGAGTGGATTATAGACACTGTGGAATTTATGGCACAGTTCATCAATTCCTACAGTGTGTAGGGTATCAGAGCGAATCAGACAAATAGAAGATTCGATCAGAACATTTGGTTGAAACCAAAGAGCCAAATTCCACAAAGGGGCCAGGACCACGTCATAAATCTGTCCAGGAAACCCTGGCGCCAGCCAGCCAGAAGTAAGCCTAACCAACCAACTTTCACAGCTTTGAACAACTTGCAACATTAAAACAAGAAGAACACAATTATTGATAATCCCAATTCAGGAAGGAGATTGTCAATATTGGGGCGAGAAACCCAAGATTAATGGTCAAAGATGCAGCACATCAGGACCATCACATGAGGAAACTTTGTTGGGTGGTGCTCCCCCACCCAAGACAAGAACCAGACCAAGTTCCTTCTAAATTCCTTTGTTCCTTGGAACATGCCCTTAGTTCACAGAATGGCAGAGACTGTCCATTTTACCTAAATATGCACCAAAATGATGCTTAAAAGGACTTATGAATGAACATCAGACCATTGAATAACTCCCTACTATGTATGTCACCCACACATTTGTCTATTATGTTCTAATCACTCGTTGTGTATGTCCTTTTTAATAACTATTGAATAGCTTAAGGGTTTATATTCATGTTTGGTATGTATGAGTTTGAAAATTCATGCTTTGAATGTTTCCACCAATCAATTCATTGTCAAATGCGTTGTATTCATGTTATAGGAATCATGGCCAAATTATACTCTGCAAGAGCGGGAAAATTCTGACCATGTGACTGATAAGATAACATGCTGATTTATGTTTTGGGAGGAGAAACATAGCAATATCCCGAGTTAAGACAACATCTAATTGGTCAAGACACCATTTTGGGATGTGTCCAAAGCTGAGTTTAAAACCACAGGACACCATCAAATTTTGCTTTTAGTTTGGGCTTTTTGCTATTTCCATCGCTCCTAGCCATGCTTTTAGCCGTTGCTTTTAGCTTTTAGCTATTGGTCTTCGCCATGCTTTTTGCGTTCTTTGAACGTTTCCTGGCTTGCACGCCAGCCACTCCTCTAGTGAAAACATGAGGAGACCGTCACATTTCTTTCTTTTACTTTAATCTTTTCTTTCCGTTGAGAGTTTCGTGTTCTAAGTTAAGTTTTGCCGCTAAGCCGTGTCTCAGACTTCGTGCCTGCCTCAAAACTTCAACCAGCGTACACGACTCCATCCTCCAGCCAACGCCCAAGACATCACCTCCAACGACCACAGACTTCCAACCAATCAGCAACCTTGGGGAACCCCTTTCTGCAACGACGTCATCAAAGGAAACCCCTTAACACAAAGGCAACGCAAGTACAACCTCCAGATTCTAGCTGAACTGGTGCATTAATATAACGTTTAATAACCTCATTAAGAAACTCAACGCGAGGGTTAATTAAATGATTGATGGTTGTTCAGGTCTAAGCAATTGCATATACTTATGCTATAAACTTGGGATTTCATATTTTCACTCTTCTAAACTCACTCTTTCCTCCTCTCTCTCTCTTTCTGCGACTTGTATGAATGTGTGAATGCGCGTCTATGTGTTAGATTAGTTTATATGTCTTAGGTTTTTCCAATAAATTCCTATTTATATTGAAAAGAGAAGTATCTTGTGTTTTGTGCTTATAAATTAATGTCTTAAACTGCCGACCTTGTTACCGTGCTAATAAATAGTGTTTTCACTATATTTTGGATATTAGTCCAGTACAGAATTGGTGTTATACGGCTCGCCAAATTAATCACTGGCCGATTTATTGGTCCGCTGTAAAACGGAGATTCTGTTCAATCTTAAATGATTCCCTTTGAGCAAAATTGACTTCTGTAGATCCCCTACAAGTGTGTAGTGCATAAAACAATGAATGACAAATGTACTGGAGGTGAAAACAATATTAGAACATTGAAGTAATGAACATTAACATTGCTCTGCTAACAGATCTCAAATAAACAGGAAATTACATAAGAATTTAACATACTTTCTTTAGAAGTTATTTAAAATTAATAACGGTGACAGAAGAATACAAATGTATTTCATATGTTAAACAAAAGGACAGTTTTAATTTTATTTTTAGTGAAGTCAGTTCCTCCCTATCTGCACAGTTGTGTTTAATTGCTAATGCAGTGTATGAACACAGCTGGGTAGTAACTGATTACATGTAATCTGGATTACGTAATCAGATTTCAAAAATTAAGTCCTTGTAATTAGATTAAATTATATTTTAAAATACTCATAATCAGAATACAGTTACTTTTTACTGATTACATGATTACATATTATTCACACAATAGCAATAAATTATTCATAATTGACTGATTCTCTCTAATACCTCCTGACAGCATTTGATAACTGGATTTACAAAAATAATTTCAAGTTAAGGAAATGTTTTAATATTGCATCAACTACTGATGAACACATAAATTTTTATTTCAGTTATGTTAGATCGAGTCTCTCGTGCCTAGAATTTAAAGATATAGCCCCAGACGCCAGATCACATTAGAAAATATCTGTTTTGTCTGGTAACAAAACAACTCGTCAGAGTAGTAGTCTGATACCTAAAATACCCAAAACACTTAACAGTCTTCTATCAGCCAAGAACCTGAGTTAGGAAAAAAAAAAAGCCACTAAAAGTGATAAGCAGAAGCAGGAGACAAAGTGATGATCATTTAAAAATAAATAAATAAATTACAAAAAAAAAAAAAATTAAAAAAGGAGAGTTTATTGATTAGTCTTAGTTGTGTATGTTTCAGTGCTCAGACTTTGTCTAAAGAACACAAATCCAACAAATAGTGTTAAACTGATTCGCAATATCCCATTAACCTTCCTTCGTATATCTTATTCATGAATACAAACAGCCCCTGAAACCACACAGTCATAAGGCTAAACAATGGGGAAAAAATTATATATATATATATATATATATGACTAATGATTACAATAAATGGTAATATTATTACATTCATTATTAAAATTATTAAATGACAATTAGAACTTAATTAATGAAATTAGAATAAATGGAGTAGAGAGAGAGAGAGAGAGAGAGAGAGAGAGAAAGAGAACACTTTTAGGTCAAACAATTAGACACGCACAACACAAACATTTACATCCAAGAGCTCAAAGATGAACTCCAGCAGCTGAAGAAAAACACCAGCTCCTCCATTACTGAACTTACAAGAGCTCTCAGAGAACTGCAAGAAGAAAACCGAACTCTCCGCTTACAGCTATGCAAACTAGAGGAGGACACAGAGAAAAGAAGAAGAGAACTTCTCTAGACAGCTGCAAGAAATGAAAGAACAATTACAGAAAAACACAAAAGACATTACACTTGTAGCGTCTGGACCAATCAGACATACATTAATTGTTACATTTAACAAATAGTCTTTAAACACAACAGGCCAGCTACATGCTGGAGCTCTGGAGACAAACCCCCCCAAAGCAACTAACACCCCAAAAGGGCTCAGTTGCCAGGACAACGATCTGATACCACAGGTTTTATTGCTTCAAGGAATGCACATCTGCCCATGCTACATTTGCCATAGGAAAGACACAATGCCTATAGAAATGGACTCTTTCCTATTCATTCACAGACAAACCTTTCTTGGACCTTCCTATCACACATAGCCCAGGTCATTGTGTACAGTATTACTGCATTGTATTTTAATTTTGTCTGTTGTATTCGTATTTGTCTTTCTACTGTTTTATGCATGCGTTATGATAGATGACTAGTTGTATAAAGCACCTATGTCATGTTTGGTCTCTTTTAATTCGTATGTTGATGATCTAAAAGATGGTGTAAATTAGATGTTGATACCTACGCAACATATTAGTGTTTTAAGAAACCTTAGTAGTTTTTGCATCAACACCCAGTCGAATTACATATGCAAAATACCATGCTCACAGACAAAGAGTCGTAAACTTTCCCTCCTAAGGTGAAAGTTTCCATTGGTTCGCGGACCTCCTGGAGGCGCAGCCTCCAGAGAGCTTAAAGGCAAACGGTTGACCGCCTCCCTGGTTCTTCCTTCTTCTTCTCTCTCTTCTCTCTTTCTCCTTCGTCTGCAACATCTTCTGATTGCTGCCCGTGTGGAGGAACCCACGGGGAGCCTGAGCCGGCACAGGGCGTGCCCGGCGGGCCCGACAGGCCCAACATACAGGGCTGTGGCTCTCAACCACAAAGAGCCAGACAGTTCTACTCAACCCTGGAATTCGTCTTCATGACTCGCCTCAGCCAGTCAGTGGTTCTTGGAGAACCTAAGAAGACGAGCTAGAACTCTTCAGGACTTCCCTAAGCGTGCACCAGGCCTTGTGGCCTTGTCTTTCCATTCCCCAAAGATCACAGGACTTCAGCTGGGTCCCTCTCAGCTCTTGGTGCTTCTTCACTTTCACATGGGAAGAAACTCCCAGTCACCAACGAGTCAGGACATCTTTGGAATTCATCACTCTTCGGACCCGGAAGAACGTGATTGCAAATTCCAAAACCACCACTTCTTCAAACCATCAAGACCTTCACCAGAGACTGCATTTGGACACTTGTTCAACGACCAAGGCAATGCAAGTATCGTATACTTAACTAAACAAACAGAGGTTTAGTATAAGCTGTAGACAGCACTGATGGTTTCACAGCAGGTGGTTAACTGACTCTTTTCATAGCTTCATTTCCTTGTTTCTCTCTCTAACTTCTTCTCACTGACCATTCCCCCATGTATGAGTGACTTCATGTTTGTTTGTTTAGATTAGTTATGTGTTAGTCCTTCGTTAATAAACTATTGTGCACAAATTACATGAGTTTTGATTCTGATTCTGCCTTGCAAATTAATGTCCCTTTACGATTCCGATTCGAGCTACATGCTCTAATGCAATGGTACTTTAAGAAAGTTATTTTCTGTGGCTAAGAAAATATCACTTCTTATAGTTGATATAAAGATTATACTGAATGTTCGCTGAGCTAACAGATTAGTTGATGGAAAATTGATTCTGCTACAGTTACTACTGGCAGCTGATATAAGTAATTGTAATTAATCATAATTAATTGTAATTATTTATATACATTTCCCTTTGAGCTAAATTAGCAACACACTTCACTACAATACAGTTCCTACTACAGACAAACCAAGCACAAACACAGAATGCGTATCTACAACAAACACACAGACACCTCCAGCAACACAGGCCTCACCTACCCAACCTCCAAAACCTGATCCAGATATTCTCCTCCTCATGGACTAATGGAAAATTCTTGGACCCTAAAAAACTCTTCCCACACCGAAAAGTCACTGCAAAGCGATGTAGCACAACAAGCCACGCCCACCAGATCATCAGAGACTTCACAGGGCACCCCTCATGTATTATCATTCACACTGAGGCTAATGACCTTCACTCGATGCGCAGCATCAAGATGCTGATGCTGTGAGGAAAATGGCAGAAATCACCAGCAAAAAGCTCCAAGCGTCCCAAATCATAATCTCCACACTTCTCCCAAGACATGACACACCATCACACATCATCTACAACATCAGTGCTGAACTTTCCCGTGGATGTTCTGCCCTCCCCAGTGTACACCTGGGGCACCACCATCACACTGGCCTCCAACACCTGTATGATGGAGTTCACCTACACAAAGACGGAGTGCGTAATTTGCAAAGTCCCTAAAAGATGCAGCCCTGGGCCGCAGCCCAGCATCACCGAGACACTTGATACCAACTCCACGATACCACCAGCCCATTCACCCCTACATGCCCAGGCATCCCCCTCCGACCCCAGTGAGGAAAGACATTGCATGGACAAACTGGCCATCAAACCCCCGTAAGAAAGAAGAAACCAAAAACCACCCTACACCAAGAGAATCCCCCACAGCCGAAAGCACAGAGCTATGCTGAAGTTGCAGCTCGGCCCTCTGCTCCGCCCAGCACCTCCACACCTGCCAGCGAACTGAGCCAGATCAGAGAGATGTTGCATACACTGTGCAACCAGCTCCTGAACAGATAAGGACAACATCCACAAACACAGTGCACTAAGGGAAAAAAAAAGTGCACTAACGTTAACTGTTTACCATATACACTGTGTGCATAATTATTAGGCATGTTGATAATCTAGTCATATTTTTTTACCAAGCACATTTTACCAATTCCAAACCACAACAATCTTAATAACTACTATTAATTTTGTATTTAATCATTTGTAAGTGATATATAACTGTCCGTGAAGGCTGGAAGTGAAAAACCCCTTCTATTCAGGTGTGCGTAATTATTAGGCATGTTTTCTTTTACAGATAAAATGAGCCAAAAAAGATAGACTGAAAAGTCCAAATTATTAAATGCCCGTGAGAAGAATGCAATACTAATGCATTACAAGAATTTGCAACGTTAAGGCTTGACCATTGGACAGCGAAATGCTTGTGTAACGGAGACTCCAGGGAAGCGTGATAGATCCAAGTGCGAGCTTTATTACACAGATCGTAGTCAAGACAGGCAGGGTCGATCACCAAATAAACAGTAATACGTAGGCAAAACAATAGCGTAATCCATAAAAACAGGCAGAACGTCAAAATACCAGTGAGCAGTCCAAAAAGTAACAAATAAACAAGGCAATGGAACAAGGCAAAAACTATGGCATGGAACAAGGCAAAACTATGGCAAAAAACAAGGTAAAACAATGACAAGAAACAAAACCGCAGCAAAAACAAGGCAATGAAATGGCAGAAACACTTAGTAGAGTCCACACAGCAAAACAATACTTCGCGGGGCATGTTTGGTTTAGGCCTCCTTAAATGGCCACTAAACAGGAAGTTACCAGAGAAGCAGCAGAGGGAGCAGCAACAGGCAGTCAATGGGTGAGGGCTCCCTCTGCTGGCATGGCGTTACAGCTTGTTGGGTCAGCATGGTCAGAAAAAACAGGTGGAGAAGAAAAGACGCATGTTAACTGCAAAAGAATTAGGAATTAAGGTGAAGAATTAGGTGTGACACCATCAGGAACCGTTTAGTCTCCAGCGTCACCATTTTCCAGAACTGCAACCTACCTGGAGTCTTCAGAAGTGCAATGTGTCAGGTTCTCAGAGACTTTGCTTAGTAAAAAATCCTAAAAAATGCCCCTGACTTAATAAGAATAACAAGCTGACGTGTTGTGAAATACATGAAGACAGTTTTTTTTGTTTTTTGTTTTTTTTTTATAGGCTTTATAGACAGATAAGTTGAGAGTGCCTCTTGAAGGACAAGCATCACATCCTCTTGTACCTCTGATTCAAGAATTTATCTTCCAAAATCTGGCAGTAAGTTTTGGGAGTTCATGTTTAGTCTCCTATCCTGAAAAGTCTGACTTGCAGAGATGGACTAAAATGAACTCCCAAAACTTACTGCCAGATTTTGGAAGATAAATTCTTGAATCAGAGGTACAAGAGAATGTGATGCTTGTCCTTCAAGAGCCACTCTCAACTTATCTGTCTATAAAGCCTATTAAAAAAAGAAAAAAAAAACTGTCTTCGTGTATTTCACAACACGTCAGCTTGTTATTCTTATTAAGTCAGGGGCATTTTTTAGGATTTTTTACCAAGCAAAGTCTCTGAGAACCTGACACATTGCACTTCTGAAGACTCCAGGTAGGTTGCAGCTCCTGAAAATGGTGGCGCTGGAGACCAAACGGTTCCTGATGGTGTCACACCTAATTCTTCACCTTAATTCCTAATTCTTTTGCAGTTAACATGCGTCTTTTCTTCTCCACCTGTTTTTTCTGACCATGCAGACTCAACAAGCATTTCGCTGTCCAATGATCAAGCCTTAACGTTGCAAATTCTTGTAATGCATTAGTATTGCATTCTTCTCATGGGCATTTAATAATTTGGACTTTTCAGTCTATCTTTTTTGGCTCATTTTATCTGTAAAAGAAAACATGCCTAATAATTATGCACACCTGAATAGAAGGAGTTTTTCACTTCCAGCCTTCACGGACAGTTATATATCACTTACAAATGACTAAATACAAAATTAATAGTAGTTATTAAGATTGTTGTGGTTTGGAATTGGTAAAATGTGCTTGGTAAAAAAAATATGACCAGATTATCAACATGCCTAATAATTATGCACACAGTTGTATATTCTCACTGGTTATTTTCTCTCTGTCTTACCAAATAGGTTTATCTTTAACAATACTAATATACGAAAGCATTAATTTCGTATAAGTTGTTGGAATATTCAGGGTCTTCATTCTTCGACTTTTGGTCCTAAAAGCACAGACCCAGTTTTTCTGAAAAATAACAAAGATGCTGACATCATCATTCTCACTGAAACCTGGTGTCGAAAGGACGTGCTTACCTACTGTCCCTCAGGCTACTATGAAGTAATTGTGCCCTCAGTTAAATTAAGTACAGCCCATCGTGGACGAGACTCAGGAGGAATTTTGGTGTGGTACAAGGAAGATCTGGCCAAACACGTTTCTATTATTACACTTGGTAAATTTCATTGCTGGTTAAAACTAAACAAACAAATTGGCATTTCAACCACTGACACATATCTCTGTGCAATTTACATTCATCCAGCAGAATCCCCTTACCATGATGAGGAATATCTGAATAATATCCACACAGAGATCAGCCATTTCCAGGCCCAGGGAAGCGTGCTGCTGCGTGGAGACTTTAATGCAAGAACTGGATCTGAATCTGATAACATAGATCCAAAGGGCTATGAACATGTCTTTGGCCAAAACCCCTTGAGTCTCACAAAAAACCTCCCACCAAGAAACAATCTTGACAAAACTGTAAATAAAAACAGTACAGAATTAGCGCAGCTCTGCCGAACCTCAAACCTGTACATACTTAATGGCAGGATTAGAGGGGACTCTTTAGGGAGGTTCACGTGTTGTTCAGGTCTTGGAGCTAGTGTAGTGGATTATGCCATCACTGACATGGACCCCTCCTCCTTCAGTGCATTCACTGTCATACAACAAACTCCGCTTTCTGACCATAACCAAATGAACATTTATATTAAAACACACCACACATTAACACAAAATATACTCAAAACCTGTAAAATGTATCAAATCCAGACAGCATACAGATGGGCCCCAGACAGCACAGACAAATTTATTCAAGCCCTCAATTCTGACAAATTAACAAATCTAATTACTACATTTATTAACAAAAAATTTGAAACAACTAAAGATGGTGTCAATTTAGCTATAAATTAAATAAATTACATATTTAACATCATGTAAAATTGAGTTCAAAAAGAAAGGCCAAAAATATAGTACAAAAACTCCAAAAGATGAAAAATGGTTTGACTCAGACTGCAAAACATTAAGAAAACAACGTAGAAAATTATCAAATATTAAACATAAAGAACCAAACAATGCTAACGTAAGAATTTGTCCTCAAATGCAAACTGTGTGTGTTTTGCCTTAGGGCATCCATACATTTGTGATGTATTTTGTTTTCTTTTTATATATTCTTCATTTATTCTTTATTCATTTATAATCATTATTCATTTTATTATTTCATTTAATCATATAATCATTTAGAATAATCATTATAGTCATTTATATATTCATTTTATTGATTCATTAATTGATTAGTCATTTATATATATTATCATATATTATTGTTGTTTTTCATATATTTTTTCCATTGTTGTTTAGTCTTATGACTGTGTGGTTTCAAGGGCTGTTTGTCTTCATGAATAAGAAATACAAGGGAATGTTTATAGAAACTCAAGGTTTATGGGATGTTGTTGTGAAGCAGTTAAGTATAACAATACCTACTGAATTTGTGTTCTCAGACGAAGTCTGAGCATTGAGACAACTAAGACTATTCAATAAACTCCTTTTTATCATCATTACTTCATCTCCTGCTTCTGCTGTTCATTTTCACTGGTTTTTCCTCAGTCAACTTCTTGGCTGATAGAAGACTGTTAATAGTGTTTTGGGTATTTTTGGGTACCAGACAAGACCTCCTGTTAACAGGGTTTGGGTATTAGACTACTCTGCTGACGAGTTGTTCTGATACTGGACAAACTGATATTTTCTGACTGGATCTGGCGTCCGGGGCTGGATCTTAATTGTCTAGGCATGGAGACAGAGATCTAACAAACTGAATACTGTTCAAAATTAAAACAATACAAAGACACAATCAGAACAAAAAAGAAACACCATCTGACAAAAAGTCTACAAGAAATTGAACATTCAATAAACCATAATCAGTTCTGGGACATGTGGAATAATCTGAACACAACAAAACCACAAGATTTACCAATACAAGATGGAAATATTTGGACAAAACATTTTGAAAATTTATATAAAGAAATCCTTTCAAAACAACTCAATAACAGTTATGATCAGATCAAACAAAATCTACAAATGTATGAAAACACAATTAAAAATAATCAAAACCCACTCGATTTCCCAATTATACATGAAGAATTGACAAAAAAAACTTAAAACACAAAAATGTAAAAAATCTTGTGGTCCTGACAGCATTCTATGGTGAAATGCTGAAACACAGCACACCTGAGCTTTAGACAGCTGTGCTCAAATTATTCAACCTTGTACTTAGTTCAGGCTGTTTTCCTGACATCTGGAGCCAAGGACTTATTACCCCAATTCACAAGATTGGAGATAAATTAGATCCTAATAATTTCAGAGGCATTTGTGTGAGCAGTGATCTGGGTAAGTTATTTAGCAGTATTTTAAACAATAGAATAGTGAACTTCCTTAACGAACACAGTGTCCTGAGTCCTAGTCAGATTGGCTTTCTTCTAAATTACAGAACTACTGACCACATTTACACTCTACACACCCTAATCAATAAACACGTAAAACAGACCAAACACGGAAAAATATTTGCATGCTTTGTCGATTTCAAAAAAGCATTTGATTCTATTTGGCATGACGGATTATATTACAAACTTTTACAAAGTGGTATGGGGGTAAAGTTTATGACATTATTAAACCAATGTACTCAAACAACAAATGTGCAATACGAATTGGCAATAAACACACAGAATTCTTCACCCAGAAAAGAGGAGTGCGGCAGGGCTGTAGCCTGAGTCCAACACTGTTCAACATTTACATTAATGAATTAGCGGTGCAGTTGGAACAGTCTACAGCCCCTGGACTCACTCTGCAAGACAAAAACATAAAGTTTTTACTGTACGCAGATGATCAGGTGCTGCTGTCATCCACCCCACAGGGACTGCAGCAACACCTAGACCTTCTGGAGAACTACTGTCAGAACTGGGCCCTGGCAGTAAACCTCAAAAAGACCAACATTATGGTCTTTCAGAAAAAGCCCAGATGTCAGGAACACAGACACCAGTTCCATCTAGGCAGCAGCACCCTAGAACACACGATGCAGTACACTTACCTTGGCCTGATCATCACTGCATCAGGGAGTTTCAGTATGGCAGTGAATGCTCTTAAAGATAAAGCTTTTTCATTAAGAAAAAAATCCAAAATATTGAAATACCAATTCCAATTTGGTGTAAATTTTTAATAGTGTAATTCAGCCCATAGCGCTGTATGGACGTGAGGTATGGGGTCCACTCAGTGATCAGAGCTACACTAGATGGGACAGACATCCAACAGAAGCCCTACACACAGAATTCTGCAAAATGATTTTAAAATTACAAAGGAGAAAACCCAACAACGCATGTAGGGCAGAATTAGGCCAATTCCCATTGAATATATCTGGAACATTGGGATCAAGAAACTAAAACACAAAGTAAATTACAATTATATCGAACCATAAAATCAAATTATGAATTGGAAGGATACCTCTAAATTTTCAGAGACACTAAGCAGAGACAAATCCTGACCAAGTACAGGCTCAGTGAGCACAGTCTAGCCACTGAAACTGGCAGACACAAAAAGAGCTGGTTACCCAGAGAGGAAAGAGTGTGTGCTCACTGCAAGACAGGAGCGACTGAGACAGAGGTGCACTTCCTCCTTCACTGCCACAAATTCAAATCAATAAGAGACCTATATGTAAATAAATTTACAAACATCATAAGGAACTTTAGAGGCATGACTGAAGAAGAACAAATGAAGATAATTTTAGGAGGGACAGACAGCAGCACTGGCTGCAAGATATGTGTGGATGTGCCACAGCCAGAGACACCAGGTGAATGTGTATAATGTGTGTAATGTGTGTATTATGTCTGACCTCAGTGTGTTTCCCTGTTAAATACTGTGGTATGAAATGTTCACATGTTCTATTTTGTTACACTGTTCAAGTTTAAATTGTTATAATGTTTTGTTTTTTTTTGTTTGTTTGTTTGTTTGTTTTTTTCTCTTTCTCCTATTATTTACATCTTCTCATTGTTATTATGTTCCTCCACGTACATTTAAAGCTTTGCCAATATTGTATTTTTACAGTCATGCCAATAAAGCAATTTTGAATTGAATTCAATTGAGAGAGAGAGAGATAGGATACACACACGTTCTATACTTCTCCATATATTCTATACTTCTATTTTATTTTAAACACAGTACAAGATAACCTATTTAAATCAATGTGACAAATGACATAGGTTTGATTATAATGCCTACAATATGTAATGTAATGGACTACGCTATAAACTCTTTTTTTTTGGTAAGGTAATTTCGAATGAGTAATGGATTAAAATCTTGCTGTATATTTTGCATATTCATGTTACGTGTTGGTGACATTTTTGAGTGGGTTTTAACAAACCTAACAACAGAGACAAGAAAATTCTACTTTTTTTAAGAAATATTTGGGTGGCTCTGAAAAGAGCCTTTGGGTTCAAGAGAAGCTATTGGTTTAAGCGCGCTCTCCACGAATGCGGCGGGCCAGCTGAATATCTTTGGGCATGATGGTCACTCTCTTGGCGTGGATGGCGCACAAGTTGGTGTCCTCAAACAGACCGACCAAATAAGCCTCGCTGGACTCCTGCAGGGCCATAACCGCGGAGCTCTGGAAACGCAGATCAGTCTTAAAATCTTGAGCGATTTCTCGGACCAGACGCTGGAAGGGCAGCTTGCGAATCAGCAGCTCGGTGGATTTCTGATAGCGACGGATCTCTCGCAGAGCCACGGTACCCGGCCTGTAACGATGAGGCTTCTTGACGCCACCGGTGGCTGGAGCGCTCTTGCGGGCGGCTTTGGTAGCGAGCTGCTTCCTCGGGGCTTTGCCACCGGTGGATTTACGGGCAGTTTGTTTAGTTCTTGCCATTATCTCGAGTTTTCTGCTTTAATTTTAAATACAGAATGTTTTTCCTTTCTAATGCAGGAGCTTTTTAAAGTTTCTGCCACATTGGGCGGTGCGTCAGCAAATGCATTTGATTGGCTGTTTTGTACGTCCTGCGTAAGGCGGCCAATGAACAAGCGTTTCATATTTTCGAAAAAGAGGAGGTAGCTTGCCTTTCCCGCTAAGATGTTGTCTGCTCAGTCTCCCATTAATCGACTTTAAGAATGCTACGTTTTTATTATTATTTTTTTTTTTCCTTTTAGATTTATCAGACGGCTGCTCTGGTAAAACCAGAAGTAATAATACTTTTTTTTGCATTTACACTGTAAGTGACAGTGGGGTTGAAAATATTGTCTTAATTTATTTTATTTTTTTCAATATTTCCCTATTCTTCTATTGCAGTTTAACAGCGTTATGGTATTATAAATATGTGACTACACATCAACTCATACCGAGTATTTTAACATTATTCTCAGATCTTTTAAAAAGAAACATTCCTAATGCATCAATCTCTGATAACGCTTACCAAAAATTGCTTTGTTTGCTTTATCATGTCCACAGCTAAAATTACTATAGGCCATTTATATGGGGGGGTGGTGTATAAAAGCAAGACTACTCGAATCTATCATGACGCAAATCGCTCTTATAGAAAAAGTGGGTGGCTCTGAAAAGAGCCTTTGGGTGTTTTACGTGTTCATCAGACTACAGCCCATTTACTTGGTTTTGGCGGGCTTCTCGGTCTTCTTGGGCAGCAGCACAGCCTGGATGTTGGGCAGCACACCGCCCTGAGCGATGGTCACTCCGCCCAGAAGTTTGTTCAGCTCCTCGTCGTTGCGCACCGCCAGCTGCAGGTGACGGGGGATGATACGGGTCTTCTTGTTGTCCCGAGCGGCGTTTCCAGCCAACTCCAAGATCTCAGCAGTAAGATACTCGAGTACAGCGGCCAGATAAACCGGGGCACCAGCACCAACGCGCTCAGCATAGTTGCCTTTGCGGAGAAGCCTGTGAACACGGCCGACGGGAAACTGCAGTCCTGCCCTGGATGAGCGAGTCTTAGCCTTTGCTCTGGCTTTGCCTCCGGTTTTACCTCTTCCACTCATTGTTGAAATGTTTTGCTTGTAACTGTCGATCAACACAGAAATAATAGCGTTGTCACTTCACGCTCAGTTTTTAAGAGCGAGCGCTCGTCGTTTATTGGTCAAAGTCTGTCACGGTAGAAAACCAATCACTGCGCGTCCCTCCAAAACTCTAAAGCCCTCCCCTCTCTGTCAGCTTTCTTTGTCATGTTGTAATGAATGAGTGAAAGAATGAACTGAATATTTGTTTTTATCTATGAAATGCGTTTAATGCAGAAGACAGTAATATAACCAAGGTTATACAATCTCACATTTAAATATACGTCCACATAATCAGGAGGAAAAAAAAAAGTTACTTATGTAAGTAGATCAGCCTGATATTCTCTCTAAATCAAGCCCTTCCGATAATATACCTACATCCGTCCTATCATTGTTTGTTATTATATTTAATATGCTAATATGAGTAAAAGGTAATAATCAAATTTAGTATATTTCGATGTAGTATATAACATACTGTACCTCGCTTTGAGATAAAAGCATACACGTTCCCTGAGTTTACTCTCTATCTCAAATGCCCCAAAACGAATTTAATTAAGATAGCTAAAATTTTGCTCTTTAATTGTAGCAAGTGGGTGGCTCTTAAAAGAGCCTTTTGTTTTGGAAAGAAATATACACAAACAGTGACATTTATTTCTTTTTGGGAGCCGCTTTTTTAGGCTTGGCTGCTTTAGGCTTCACCGTTTTGGGTTTGGCTGCCTTGGCCTTCTTCGGGCTCTTGGTTGCTTTCTTAGTGGCTGCTGGCTTCGCCTTTTTGGGGCTCTTAGCTGGCTTCTTTGCAGCTGCAGGCTTCTTGGCCTTCTTGGGGCTCTTTGTCGCCTTCTTTGCTGCGGCGGCTGCCGGTTTCTTCACCTTCTTGGGGGATTTCTTGACGGCAGGTTTCTTGGCAGCAGGCTTCTTTGCTTTCGCGGGGGTTTTCTTGGCAGGTTTCTTCTTGGTTTCAGCTTGCTTCTTGTTGAGCTTGAAAGAACCGGAGGCGCCAGTGCCTTTCGTCTGGACCAGGGTCCCGTTGGTCACCAAACTCTTGACGGCGATCTTGACGCGGGAGTTGTTCTTTTCCACATCGTAGCCACCAGCAGAAAGAGCCTTCTTTAGGGCGGCAAGGGACACGCCGTTTCTTTCCTTAGAGGCGGTCACGGTCTTGACGATGAGGTCCCTGACGTTCGGGCCCGTTTTCTTGGGTTTAGAAGCTGATTTCTTCTTGGGAGCTTTAGCCGGAGGAGCGGCGGCAGCTGGAGCGGTTTCAGCCATGTCTCTGAGCGGATACGTTTCACACGTCGACAGTCACGATATAATGAAACGCTGAGCGGCGCTGCTGAACTTAACTACCGCATGAGAACCGTGTAGCCTCAATAACCAGCTCCACAGAACTTCTAGCCTCAACGAATACGTGATTATCCGTTTAAATTTAAAGACACGTCCATTAAAACATCTTTACAGATTAGAAACTACGCAGATGCTAATGGTTTCTTAAATTTTAAATATAAACGAGGTAATTGTACATTTATACATCTATTTGTCTATCTGAATATATTTAAAATGCAACGAATTCTTCCGCTAGCAAAGCTATATTTTCACCATCATCAGTGTCACAGAATTATTCAAAAATCATTTTAAAATGCTGACATACTACAAACAGTACTTTTTTTATGTACATTTATTTAATATAAAACACAAAATAACAGCATTATATACATAGTAATGGTCTCATCAGCAAAGAACACTAATAGAAAAAGCTGTACAACAAAAAGTGGCAATAATTTGTATGAGTTCTGGGATTGCTCCGTTATTCACTGTTATAGTTGTAGTAAGACCATTGGCATATACCAGGGGTGGCGAACCGCAGCCCTGTAGAATTCAGCTCCAACCCAAAAAAAAAAACTCACCTGCTTGTAGCTACCTAGTAACCCTTCAGATCTTGATTAGCTTGTTCAGGTGTGTTTGATTAGGCTTAAAACAAAACTCTGCAGAGCTGCGGCTCTCCGGGTCCGACGTTTGCCACCCCTGGTATATACACTACGAGGAGCATAAATCTGTGTATTTTTAACTGCATGCAAACACATGTTTGTCCTTTAAAACAGTATTTTATAAGGGAGAAAAATAATTAAAAAAAATTTTTTTTATATATATATATATATATATATATATATATATATATATACATAGATAGATATAGATATATAAAAGTGTGTGTGTGTGTGTGTGTGTGTGTGCGCTTTTATTTGCAAAACATGCTGGAGTCATCACTAAAACATAACACCACAAACCACGTTTAAACAGAAAACTCTTTAGACGAGAATATGGGTGGCTCTTAAAAGAGCCGTTGTGGTAGTTGAAATTAGTTCACGCCTCACTTAGAGCTGGTGTATTTGGTCACAGCCTTTGTGCCCTCAGACACGGCGTGTTTGGCCAGCTCACCGGGCAGCAGCAGACGCACGGCGGTCTGGATCTCTCTAGATGTGATGGTGGAGCGCTTGTTGTAGTGAGCGAGACGAGAAGCTTCACCGGCGATGCGCTCGAAGATGTCGTTGACGAAAGAATTCATGATTCCCATCGCTAATCACGATCATTAAAAAAAGGAGGGATTTTTTTGTTGTTGTTTTACACACTATTATGTATATTTCATTACCTATTGGAGAGAACAGCTTTCAGAAAATACCAAAAATCAGTTAATATACCAATAAAATTTGACTTTTGACATTAAAACATTGACTTAAAACATTACTGGTGTGTATCTTAAGACAAAACAATGGTTTAACACGTTTTAAAACGTCAGGGCAAGTTCCCCTTCAGTTAAAGCAGCTCAAACATGTATTTTAGACTGGGACTAGGTTTAAGCTTCGTCTGTGTAACCGGGGGTATATAGCACAGCCTGCCATAGACTCCATTAATTTTTTATAAAAACAGAAACAACAAAAAAAAAAAAAAAAAAAAAAAATCGTTATATTTCACTGAACCTTATTGTTCTCATCTACGAAACAATTACTGAACCAAACACACAACATTATGAAACGCACTTTCTTGAAAATGTGGGCGGCTCTTAAAAGAGCCTTTGGGTTCGTATAATAGCACAGATATGTTTAACCTCCAAAGCCGTACAGGGTGCGTCCCTGGCGTTTCAGAGCGTACACGACGTCCATGGCGGTGACGGTCTTTCTCTTGGCGTGCTCAGTGTAGGTAACAGCATCGCGGATCACGTTCTCCAAAAACACCTTCAATACACCGCGAGTCTCCTCGTAAATCAGACCAGAGATACGCTTCACACCGCCACGGCGAGCAAGACGACGGATTGCGGGTTTGGTGATTCCCTGGATGTTATCACGCAAAACTTTGCGGTGACGCTTAGCGCCTCCTTTTCCGAGTCCCTTACCACCTTTGCCTCTTCCAGACATACTGTTTCTTGAAGTATTGTAGAACTTGTGAAAACTGACGTTGTGAAGCAAAAGCTTTACAGTAGCCTACAGGACCTAATTGAAACACACGAAGGCGGAGCTACGCTACATCACACGATACACGTCATGAGTGCATGCTGGAGCAGAAGGAAAGGAGATGGTAGATAAACATGCCTACAACAAACAAGCCTAATAACTCTATGAGATATAAATTGATGTAAAATCAGCAAGGCAGAAGCAAAAGCAATAGTCAGGAAAACTAATAAAAACGTGGGATAAAGAGAATCAGAATCAGAGATTTTTTTCGGTCATGTGTGCAAACAACAAGGAATTTTTTGTTTGTTTTTCAGGAGCTCTTGGTACACACACATACATTCACAGCCACATACATACATACATGTCAAGCAATTGTAATTGTTTGATTTTAAATGATATGGGGGATTAACAATAGAATGTAGTTAACACAGTTATCCTCTTCAGTTTAATTTTATCATTATTATATCAAATCTATGATACTCTCTTCTCACTACATCTAAAACAGTGTCCACAGAGAAGGGGTCAATCATTCATATGCTATAAAATGGATAAAAATGTTTTGTTTGTTTGTACATGAACTCCATTTGTTTTGTGAAAGAAATGTCAAATTTGTTAACACCGTCAACACTGTTAGATTTTCTGTCAGACAATGGTGATGGACCAGTGACGGAGTTGACATTTAATGTGAAGTCATCATATTTTGTGATTTTAAAGTACGTTTTTTAAGTACATTAAATATAAAATAGTCTTTATTTTATTTTGTTTTGTTTTATTTTATTTTTCTAATAATGTATAAATACTAAATATGTGACCTGACAGCTTTTGTGGACTGATAGTCATCACTTCTAGACATACTATTCTGAGATGAAAGAAAATAGATCATTTGTGTTCTAATGATATATCAAAATATTTAAATGTTAATCTTGAATAAAAGCTTTATAAACAGTACCATGTTTTTTTGTGTTTGTTTTAATACAGTAATTTATTGATTCAATGCATCTGATAGTTAAAATGGCTACAAATTTAGGTTTTGTGTCAACTCTTTCAGGTCTGTCACCATCAGATGAATATTTTGATAACATTTCATTATGATATTTTATATTTGTTGTGGAATTGTTGGTTATATGAAAGTGTTTTGAAATGTGATTTTTTTTTATAAATGTTGATTTTTATTTATTCATTTATTTATTTACAATTTTGCACCCTGTTTTGTCCCACTTCTGAAGAATCAGTGATATGACACATGAATAGAAGAACATTTAAATGAGACGAAGGATGAACAACAACAACATTGTATACATCTGGAACCAAATATTTTTGTACAGTTTTGTGCACTGTGTACTCTATTAACAGCCGTATAAACATGTATGTACATGTATTTACATGATATCTAATTATTGCCTTCAACTTCTGAGAATGAATTATAAAAACAAGTGGCACTTTTATACTAGCTGTTTAAGCTGGACATAATATGGGTAAAATAAATAAATAAATAAACACACACACTTTTCGTGCCCAGATGTTCTAGTTCACAGTGATCTATAACGTCTGCCTGGAGAAGTGCAAACTGGTAGTGAGAGGGGTCTGTGATGATGTTACATGCCCGTTTCTTTATTCTGGAGATGTACAAGTCTTGAAGGTTATGCAGGTGCACACCTATTAACCTTTTAGCTGACCTAAAAGTCTGTTGCAGTCTTCTTATCCCCTTTTTTCCCCGTAATAATGAGTAAATTTTGTAAATTTGAAAATTTTATGGGTCTGGCTTCCAGTCTCATCCACGTCCAGCTATGTTTAGCTATACTAAACAGCTTGTTTTGCTGCTTGATATTGCAAATTAGTGTGTTTTACCATGTTATTGTATTTTCTTAATTATGAACACGCTGGTTTGTAGTCCAAACAGTTTTACCATTTACTGCACATTGTTATTTTTCTCGTTATTTCCCTATAGCAGATAATGAAACAGAAATCTCACCCATAGGCTGAGAAGGGTGTTCCTGCACAACGGAGGCTGCAGTTTCAGGACCACAATTCTAGGACCGCATTTCTAGGACCCTACAGTTTTTTTGTATTATTTTATTTATTGTATATATGTATGTATTAGCATCTCATACTATTTAATAGCGCTTGCTATGCAATTCTGTATATTATTATTTTTTAAAGAAATATGTAGTCGTTTAATTGTATACACTTAATTATTGTCCTAACCGACTCCTAAGCCTTAACATACCCATTGGTAACCTGTTTGAAATATTTAATCTAATTTATTTCAATATATTCTCTATATATTCTGGGGTTAAATTCCATTTTCTTGTAAAGAAAGTATTTTTGCAGACTTCAGTTCATTAGGTGCAGCACAGCAATTCACGTCTGATGTGTGACACACAAAGTGCAATAAACGGTAAAACAATTGTGCTACAAATTACTTGTTTATTAGCACATTAATAAATGTAATTTTATTTGAATACAAATGTTAGTTTAACATTCAGCAGAACAATGATCTGTTTTGCACAGCTAAATAGGCTAAATGGAGATTGCTGACACGCCTCGAACACAAGTTCACACCAGTGCTTGCATTAAAAATACGATGGAAGGAATAAAAATGAATAGTTTTTGTTTTATGCCTGAATCAGATCTCCTCTAGATGGTGGTAAATGCGGTCCTGGAACTGCGGTCCTAAAAAGTGCAGCCTCCGGCTGTGCAGGAACATACTATTGCATAGGCTTACTTCTGCATTTAAGAAACAGATGGATATCTGATTTGCTGGCCGAACCAAACCAGAAAATATGAAACACTGAGACTGGATTGAGAAGACAGGAAGAATCAGTAATAGCTAGAATCTGAATCGGCCATACTACATTTAGAAAAAATCTTAACAAAATCAAGAAACATCCAAGTGGATTATGTAGGCGTTGTGGAAATTATGAAACTGTTGATCCAGTACTACTGTAGTGCTTATAACAGTGAACAACAAACATTAGGGGGTGGTTTCCCAGACAGAGTTTAAGCCTAGTCTTAGACTAAAATGGTCCTTTAAACCAGACTAACAGAAATCTGTTTTTTTCTGTCATGATTTTAAATAGTCCTAGACTTTGTCTAGCCATAATTCAGGACTAAACTGAGACTTAAATTAAACCTACCAGGAGGCAAGCTTAACTTCAAATTAACGTTGATGTTGTGTTTCCAATTTTTATATATCAGAATTATTGGCACCCTTTGTAGACATGAACAATGATGCCTGTGCAAATAAATCTATAGTGTTAATCATTTTGATCTTTTATTCAAAAAAAAAATCTCAGAACCCTAATTTTTCATTTAAGTAAAATTGAATAAATGGGAAATGTCATTGTGACAGAATAGTTTTTTGAAACACATTGGCCACAATTCTTTTTGCAACCTCCTTTTTGCCAATTTAGCAGCTACGAGTTTTTGATTTGTAATATATATGTATGTATGTATATTTCTGATGTGTAGTACCTGGATGGGAGACCTCCTGGGAAAACAATGTTGCTTCTGGAAGAGGTGTTAGTGAGGCCAGCAGGGGGTGCTCACCATGTGGTCTGTGTGGGTCTTAATGCCCCAGTGTAGTGATGGGGACACTATACTGTCATCCTTCGGATGAGCCGTTAAACCAAGGTCCTGACTCTCTGTGGTCATTAAAAATCCCATGTCCTTCGAAAAAGAGTAGGGGTATCCTTTTTAAACCTTTTTTTTTTTTTTTTTGAAAGATCAAAAGAATAAACAATACAGATTTATTTTTAAAACCATTGATCATATTTTCTTAGGGTGGCAATATAATTCTGACTAAGACACTCTCTCTCTAAAACAGCTCTATGTAGATAATATAGTAAATAACAATAACAAATATGTTGCAAAACTGATAACAGCTGATTGCAAGAATTTATTGCAAAAATATTTCTAGGTATTCCTTTTCTTGTATCTGATACCTGATGAGTGCAGTTTACTTTACTTGTTAAAAAAAAAACTCTTGTTCAGTAATATGTTTTGTTGTTGTGGTTTTATCTTTCTTCCACTGTTGTTGTTTTCCTTGGATTTGCTTCTCAGTTCCATAATTTTAAGCTTTGCTTGGTTCATTCTGTGTTTCACAAGCAACCTCTGTTGTGCTATTTCTGATTAGTAAAGCTGGTTTTAAATCAGTCAAGTTTATTTAGTGCAAGTCTCCATAGTCCAGGAGTTAATAATCTGTACCTAATCCAGGAGGAATCAAACTCAATTCCTGCAGGGCCACAGCCCTGCAGAGTGTAACTCCAACTCTAATTAAACACAACTGATCCAACTAATCACATTCTTCAGGCTTATTTGAAAACTACATGGTTTGAGTGTTGGAGCAGGGTTGAAACTAAACTCTGCAGGGCTGCAGCCCTCCAGTAAATGAGTTTGACACTGACTTAATCGGTTTCAGAAAGCCATTTTTAAACCATGATTAATTATTCTAGCCTAGTCCTGTCTTAATGTAAACCCTGTCTGGGAAACAGACCCTAGTGACTACTAGAAGTGAAAACAACGTTAGAACACTTAAATAATAAACATATTGACATTAATAAACACATAATTAGATAAGAGTTTAACACTTAATTTTTTACCCAAATAGACAGCTTTAAATTTTACTATCTGCACAGTTGTTTCATCGTTAATACAATATCACCAATCTACATTTGGAATCATTACACCTGCAGATGAACAATTCAACAATTTAAAAAATAAATAAATAAATAAAAAATAAAAAATCCAGACTAAGCTTTTGAGTAGATTTTAAACAACAGAACTAAAGAAACTCTGCTTTTTAGACACATTTAGGCGGCTCTGAAAAGAGCCTTTGAGTTTAGGAGAAAAAGTGAGTTTAAGCGCGCTCTCCACGAATGCGGCGGGCCAGCTGAATATCTTTGGGCATGATGGTCACTCTCTTGGCGTGGATGGCGCACAAGTTGGTGTCCTCAAACAGACCGACCAAATAAGCCTCGCTGGCCTCCTGTAGGGCCATGACAGCGGAGCTCTGGAAGCGCAGATCCGTCTTGAAATCTTGAGCGATTTCTCGGACCAGACGCTGGAAGGGCAGCTTACGAATCAGCAGTTCAGTGGATTTCTGGTAGCGACGGATCTCTCGCAGAGCCACGGTACCCGGCCTGTAACGATGAGGCTTCTTAACGCCGCCGGTGGCTGGAGCGCTTTTACGGGCGGCTTTGGTAGCGAGCTGCTTCCTCGGAGCTTTGCCACCGGTGGATTTACGGGCGGTCTGCTTAGTTCTTGCCATTGTCTTGAGTTTCCTTTCTTACTCTTCAACACAGAATGAGTTCTCTCTGTGTCTAGCGACATTTTAACCTTTCTTGTCGCATTGGGCGGTGCGTCAGCAGAGAATTTGATTGGCTGGTTTGTACATCGCAGCGTGTGGCAGCCAATGAGCATGCGTTTTTTCATGTTTTCGAATAAGCGGAAGCAGCTTGCCTTTCCCGCTCAAATGTTGTCTGTTCAGTGTCCTATTATTAGACCTTGAAAAGGCTACGTTTTATTTTTCTTTACCTCTATGTTTATTAGAGCATATAAATGCTCTGCTAAAATCAGAAGTAAAGAAAATGTACGTTTTCTATTTATACTACACGTGACGGTGGGGTCGAAGATGTTTCCCTATCCACCTGTGATAGTGTAACAGCGTTAACGTATTGTAAATGTGTGATTATAGATAAACTCACACGGAATATTTTTATATTTTTCTTAGATATTTTTAAAGGTGCCATTTCTCTAACAATATTTATTATCACAATTCGCTGTTTTCACCGATCATATCGACAGCAAAAATTACTATATGCTACTTATATAGGAGTGTGCATGTGTCAAAGCAAAGCGGTTTAGAAGCATCGTAATTCAAACTGCTCTCATAGAAAAAGTGGGTGGCTCTGAAAAGAGCCTTTGGGTGTTTCAGGTATTCATCAGACTGCAGCCCATTTATTTGGTTTTGGCGGGCTTCTCGGTCTTCTTGGGCAGCAGCACAGCCTGGATGTTGGGCAACACACCGCCCTGAGCGATGGTCACTCCGCCCAGAAGTTTGTTCAGCTCCTCGTCGTTGCGCACCGCCAGCTGCAGGTGACGGGGGATGATACGGGTCTTCTTGTTGTCCCTTGCGGCGTTTCCAGCCAACTCCAAGATCTCAGCAGTCAGATACTCGAGCACAGCGGCCAAATAAACCGGAGCACCAGCACCGACGCGCTCAGCATAGTTGCCTTTGCGG
Source organism: Labeo catla (assembly GCA_012976165.1). Lineage (NCBI taxonomy): Eukaryota > Metazoa > Chordata > Actinopteri > Cypriniformes > Cyprinidae > Labeo > Labeo catla. Next base: position 40,595 of record VONZ01001303.1, on the reverse strand, counting down.
AGAAGCCTGTGAACACGTCCGACGGGAAACTGCAGTCCTGCTCTGGATGAGCGGGTCTTAGCCTTTGCTCTAGCCTTGCCTCCGGTTTTGCCTCTTCCACTCATTATTGAATAGGTGTAGATACTACTTCTGATCAAAACAGAAATAATGGTGTTTTGGCCTGGCAATCAGCTTTTAAGAGAGAGTGCTTGTCGTCTATTGGTCAGAGTCTGTCACAGTTGAAAACCAATCACTGCGCGTCCCTCCAAAACTCCAAAGCCCTCCCCTCTGCCTTTCTCAGTTGTTGTAATGAATGAATGAATGAGAACAGAAAATGTAAATACTTTTACATATAAAATACTTTAATGCAGAAGGTAAAATAACCAGTGTGTTAAAATATGCCTAGCATCCGATGGTCTTATCAGTTAATGTGTTTCAGATATTATATTTAAGATTATTATGTGAATATAAGGTAACCATCAATAACTGTTTTAGATGTGTAATGCATTGACTGTATCCTGTTGAGATAAAAGCATACAAGCTCTCCGAGTTTACTCTCTCAGATCCCCAATAAACATTTAATTAAGGTAACTAAAATTTGCCTCTTTAACTGTAGCAATTGAGTGGCTCTTAAAAGAGCCGTTTTGTTTTGGGAAGAAATTTACACAAAGAATAGCATTTATTTCTTTTTGGGAGCAGCTTTTTTAGGCTTGGCTGCCTTAGGCTTCGCCGTTTTGGGTTTGGCTGCCTTGGCCTTCTTGGGGCTCTTGGTCGCTTTCTTCGCGGCTGCTGGCTTCTTCACCTTTTTAGGGCTTTTAGCTAGCTTCTTAGCAGCTGCAGGTTTTTTCGCTTTCTTAGGACTCTTTGTCGCCTTCTTTGCAGCAGTGGCTGCCGGTTTCTTCACCTTTTTGGGAGATTTCTTGACGGCGGGTTTCTTTGCAGCAGGCTTCTTTGCTTTAGTGGGAGTCTTCTTAGCTGGTTTCTTCTTGGTTTCAGCTTGCTTCTTGTTGAGCTTGAAGGAACCGGAGGCGCCAGTGCCTTTGGTCTGGACCAGGGTGCCGTTGGTCACCAAACTCTTGACGGCGATCTTGACGCGGGAGTTGTTCTTCTCCACATCGTAGCCACCAGCAGAAAGAGCCTTCTTCAGGGCGGCAAGGGACACGCCGCTTCTCTCCTTGGAGGCGGTCACAGTCTTGATGATGAGGTCCCTGACGTTCGGGCCCGTTTTCTTGGGTTTAGACGCCGATTTCTTCTTGGGAGCTTTAGCCGGAGGAGCGGCGGCAGCTGGAGCGGTTTCAGCCATGTCTCTGAGCGGATACGTTTCACACGTTGACAGTCACGATATAATGAAACGCTGAGCGGCGCTGCTGAACTTAAATACCACACGAGAACCGTGTAGACTCAATATTCATCTCCACACAACGTCTAGTCTCAACGAATACGTGATTATTATATAATGTAAAACAATTATATCAAACATCTTTACAGATTAGAAATTACATAGATGCTATTGTTTTCTAACAGTTTAAATACAGACGAAGTAAACCATCTATCTATATATTTAAATATATTTAAAATGTAAATAGTTCTTGCACTAGCAATAACATATTTCAGCATCTTCAATGTCACATAATTCTTCAAAAATCATTCTAAAATGCTGATAAACATGCTAGAAACAGTATATGAATGATGAATAGAAATCACAAAATAACAGCATAGGAAATAAATGCCGTTTTGTTGAAAAAATATATTCCTTAAAAAAAAATACTGAAAAAAAGAAAGCTACAAAAACACGTAACACGGAAGAACACGCCTGATTATCACTTCAGTATTTATCATTGTAATAAAACAAATGCAGTTATATTGTGATGAACATTAAGCTACATGTATGATGTTGAAGTGCATAATGTCAATGTTATATTCTTATAAAAAGTGTTACTAGAAAGATAATAGAAGCCTGTTTTGTAGCATTTGTTTATTTACTCCAAAATTGCTAAAAATCAATTCTAGTTAATTTTAATATTATAAACCACACATTTATACACAGAAAGCCCTTTAGACGAGAATATGGGTGGCTCTTAAAAGAGCCGTTGAGGTAGCTGAAGTTAGATTACGTCTCACTTAGAGCTGGTGTACTTAGTGACGGCCTTTGTGCCCTCAGACACGGCGTGTTTGGCCAGCTCGCCGGGCAGCAGCAGACGCACGGCGGTCTGGATCTCTCTAGATGTGATGGTGGAGCGCTTGTTGTAGTGAGCGAGACGAGAAGCTTCACCGGCGATGCGCTCGAAGATGTCGTTGACGAAAGAATTCATGATTCCCATCGCCTTAGAAGAAATACCAGTATCAGGATGAACCTGTTTCAGTACTTTGTAGACGTAGATAGCATAACTCTCCTTCCTGGATCTCTTACGCTTCTTTCCTCCTTTGCCGGCGGTCTTGGTGACGGCCTTTTTCGAACCCTTCTTGGGAGCAGGCTTCGCTGGTTCAGGCATCTTAGCTCGTGATGAATAACACAATATCTTCTTAGAAGCATGTACTGTGTATTTATTGAAAGCTCATGCTAATTTAAGAGATCCTGGTTTCCTTTCCCTAATGGTGTATTTTGCGCAGTGAATGAAGGAAACATATTTCATTGGTTAGAAGTGAGCTGGCTAAACAGACAAATTCGCCAGTCACAGGCTCCCAAATTTGAATGCTTCCCGTCGCCTCCCCCACACTCTTCTTTGTCTGACTTTTCCCGCTCAAAATGTCTGACAATCACAATCATTAAAAAGGGATTTTTTATTATTGTTTTACGCACTATTATGTACATTTAATCAACTATTGGAGAGAACATAGATTTCAGCAAATATCAGAAATGAGTTAATACACCAATAAAAATTTACTTATGCTGAACATCAAAACAGGCAGGGTTTAGATTAAGCTATAGATCAATTGTGATATTTAAGTTTCTTTTATAAACGTGCCTTACAAAAAAAAAAAAAACACTACTGGTGTGCATCTTGAGGTAAAACAATGGTATTTTAAAATATATCAGGGCGAATTCCTTTAAACTAAAATAGCTCAGACATGCATTTTAGTCTGGAACTAGGTTTTAAATTTTGTCTGTGAAACCAGGGATATGTATTAGTGCGTTCAACCTATTTCACGTTGAAAGTCTCTGAATCAGATTGTTTTCGTATGTAAAACCACTAAACGATTCACAAAACATTAGGAAACAAACTCTTTCTTGAAAATGTGGGTGGCTCTTAAAAGAGCCTTTGAGTTCGTATGATAGCACGAACATATTTAACCTCCAAAACCGTACAGGGTGCGTCCCTGGCGTTTTAGAGCGTACACGACGTCCATGGCGGTGACGGTCTTTCTCTTGGCGTGCTCAGTGTACGTAACAGCATCGCGGATCACGTTCTCCAAAAACACCTTCAACACACCGCGAGTCTCCTCGTAGATCAGACCGGAAATACGCTTCACACCGCCACGGCGAGCGAGACGACGAATAGCAGGTTTGGTGATTCCCTGGATATTATCACGCAAAACTTTGCGGTGACGTTTAGCGCCTCCCTTTCCGAGTCCCTTGCCGCCTTTGCCTCTTCCAGACATGCTTGATTTTTCAAGTGTTGTAGAACTTATGAAAGCTGATGTTGTGCACCAAGAGCTTTATGGTAGCCTACAGAACCTAATTGAAACACACGAAGGCGGAGCTACGCTACATCATACGATACACGTCATTCATTCCAATACGGATAACCTCCTAGGAAAATCACATGGTGATCAGGTGTGATTCGTTATTGCAGTGTTCTGTACAGTATTTATTTATTTATTTATTTATTTTACTTTGTACAGGTCTGACGGCTCATTGCCATTAAAAGAAAGTTTTAAATTTTGCGTTTATGAACAAAGGCAGTTTTCCTCAACATATCTTTATTAATATTATTTTTAAATATATACACTACCAACTGCATACCAGTGAACTAGCAAACCTTCACATGGCTGTAGCAACAGCCATCCAAAACACATCTCATAACTATATGTTTTCATAATGATCAAGAGCATAAGACATACATTTACTGCTATGCACTTTTAGTCTTCAGCTAAAAGTTATGGTGTGGCCCTGCAACAAAGTAACCACCATAGCTTCAAATGTTTATTTTTTATGTGTAGGCCTATCATGGGTGAGATGCTAATATAAAACTGAAACTAGAAATCGAACAGTTAAAAATAATGGCCACCAACAAGACAGTATTTAAGCAACCATTCATTTTAATAGCAACAGACCAAAACTCATGATATAATAACAGGGTCATATATCAACTTTTTTTGTGAATCGACCGCATTTGTCATTTGTTTGGAAATTGTAAATGAAGCTGAATAAGTTTATACAATAAGTTCGAGAGACTGTTGAACACCATTTATGTATTTATTTATTTATTTATTTATTTATTTATTTAGAATGAATATTCTGACAACAATAAAAAAAGAAATTAAATAAAATAAACCATTGATATAGCAATTGATGAACATTTAAAGTTTTCCCCCTCCTTGAATTAAATGGACTGTAGCTCTGAACAATTACAATTAGTATGTTAATCAAATGTATATATAATATTATAACTAAAAATAATAAAATAAATAATGAAATATTATACAATAGATTTTATTAAATTAAAAGTAAAACCATTTAATGACGTGTAAAATATTGTTATGTCATATTATGATGTTGTATTTTTAATGGAAGATATACAGTTACATTTAATTTATTTTAATTTTTAATTCAATTAATTGTTTTTGAAAGTTAAAAACATTAAATTTAAAAACATTAAAGTTAAAAACATAAAATTAATTACAAATTAAAACAAAATTAAAAACAAATAAAAAAAAACTAAAAAGTGCCAATAATGCAATAAAAACATTGTTTTAATAAACTAGTTGCTTTAATTAATTTAAACAATTTAATGAGAGGTGCTAAATGTTATTAAATAGTATAAAAACGGTTATGTTTGTCTATAGTCAGTAATACAGCTATTGCATTTTCATCCTAAATACAACGAAAAGGATTCATTTGAACAGTTTTTAAATAATAGTTATTAAAAGCTTACATAATTTATATATGTAATGCGTAGGATTTAGAGTTTGGCACTAGAGTGCGCTGTTGTTTGTGTATATACCTTCATGCCAAGTAATTTAAATAATTTTCCCAATGATTATTGTTATTATTTATTTATTCATTTTTAACAACAAATTTCACTCATTTTAAGTTTGTGCATTCTCAAGTTCAAATAATAATAATAATACTAATAATAAAAACAAGACGGTTTCCTGTGTCACGCTGGCAAACTGAAAGACGCTTTGTGATTGGTTAAAGCGTCATCGAGTTCAGCTCTGATTGGTGGATCTCATTTCAGTTTGATCATCAGTTTGTGCTGCTGACGATAAGTTGTCTGAAATGTTTCTGCGTTCGCTGAGAAACTCCAGTAAATGTTCTGTTTACAACTTTGTCACCTTGTACATAACTATATGAGGTAAGTTTGACCCACTTCCTCTTTCAAGACGGTGATATGGTTAAATCTTCAGTGTGTTTCTTCTCTTGTTTTAGAGCTGTTAGCAATAGCGAGTCTCAGGTAGTGACAGAAAATGATCCCTGATATTAGCACTGATATTGTAATCGTGCATAATTTGCATCATCGAAACGTGTATGTATACACAAATAATCGCAAATAATCAAGCATCACGCTTGATCAATCATTTAACCCATGCATTTTGTGTTTTATTGGGTTTTGCATATGGCTAGTTAGCTTCGGTTGCTATTTCCATGGTCAGCCATGAAATGTTTTTGTCACACGTGTTAAAATATAAATTACGTGTGATCTGAATCAGCGTTAGATTCAGATGAGGATTTCAAACTGAACGTGTCATATGAATACATATGTATATGCGTGTACTTAACATATGTTCTTGTTATTGACTGAGTCTGATCGTGTTATTTTTCCAGTGAATTGTGTTTAGTTTTATAAAATGTTATCAGTATTTTCTGTGGTCTGTATTTTGACGAATATTGGTGTTTACAGTGAATACAGTGATTGTGACTGAACAAAACTGTCCTAATGGTCGTATTGATTTACAGCGAGGCACGTGATTATGTTGTGAACTGAAACGTCACCTTTCCCTGATGTTTTCCGTTTTTATTTGCTGAATTATTGCATTTACAATATAATTTTTAATTGCAATTAGAAAATAAATTAAGCAATAAACTTGCAATTAGAAGTTCAGAGTAAATAAACAAACAAGCAACCAAGAGGTGTCTTAGGGTGAGTAGTGGGCATGCACTTTTGGGAAACCAATATTTTAGTTAACTGGTCTGTTTATTTTCATTAATTTTAATGAAAATATTTTGATTTGAAAATGGCACATTTGGGTTTATATTAGCAAAGTTTTTAAAGTATAAGCATTTCATGGAGATTTTCCATTAGAAATGGGTTTTGTTTTTGTATGTGAATCTTTTTTATTTTATTTTATTTTATTTTATTTTATTTTATTTTGTAGTTTTCTTCCATTGACTGAATCTATGCACCTAAGTACAAAATTATCTTTGCTTTATGTAATTTATATTTTCTTTATAATAAATAAATAAATAAATATATAGATAAAAATAGATAAAATTTTAAATAGATAAAATGTAGCTTGATAGGTAATTCTGGTGCAGTTTTCTGACTGTCCATTGTCCAAAAAATTAAATAAAATTTAAAAAAGCATGAAAGGTCTGTCATTTACTCACCCTTGTGTCATCCAAACTTGCATGACTAGCAGAACACAAAACACAAAAGAAGTGCACTGTACAATTGGTACATTTTGGTTACAGTTGGCTTCTATCACATAATCTTCTTTTATGTTGTACAGATGAAAGAAAGTCATACAGGGTTGAAATTACCTAAGGATTAATGACACAATTTCCGACAGCTTACCTGAAATTACAAACAAATACATTAATAAATTAGTGGTGCCATTTGAAAAAAAAACTAATCAATCTTTTATATTGCAGTAATTTCACATTCAGTCTTGAAATTAATATAGAAGCAACAGAAATACAGCATATTTTAAATATTTGTATTTGTTAAATATATATTACTGATGTCTCTAGGAAATATATTTTTTTCCTAACATTTAACCATTGACTATAGCCATATTGAGATCTATCAATTTTAACATTTATTAGAATTTAAAAAATAACTTATTTTAAAGAATACCTCCACTTCTAGAACAACAATTTATAAATAATGTACTCACCCCCTTGTCATCCAAGATGTCCATGTCTTTCTGTCTTCAGTCGTGAAGAAATTATGTTTTTTGAGGAAAACATTTCAGGATTTTTCTCCATATAATGGACTTCAGTGGTGCCCCGATTTTAAACTTCCAAAATGTAGTTTAAATGCAGCTTCAAATGGCTCTCAATGATCCCAGCTGAGGAAGAAGGGTCTTATCTAGTGAAACAATCGGTCATTTTTTTTTTTTTTTCGAAATATAAAAAATTGTATACTTTTTAATAGAGTTGATTGGCTACAATGATAAGCCCTTTAACGCTCCTCACCGAGCGCTCACACATAAGCACAACGGGAGCGTTTGAAAGCCACATGTGTCAGCAGATCCCTAATACATCTGCATGTAGACGGATCCACTTTCAAACGCTCCCATTGTGCTTATGTGTGAGCGCTCGGTGAGCAGCGTTAAAGGGCTTATCATTTTAGCCAATCACAGTCATGTCTGTTGATCGCCAATCAGCAATGTTTAAAAATCGGCTCAACATCGTCCAAATGTGAACGGGAAATGGACATTTTTAAAATTTCAGTACCGAAAGTACCGAACCTGGTACCTTTTGACAACACTACTTTTTAAGCACAAAAGCTTGTGTAGCACAGGCTCTGAGATGCGCGTCCATGACGCTACGTACTATTGAATCACGTCAAAAGGTCGCGTGGAACTACAGACCCAGTGTTCATAAAGCGAACGCACAAAAACTAAGGAAGTGCAAGTAAGTCAAACACAGTCTACAAACAAAAAGGTACAACGATGTCAGACAATTCTGAAGGTGTAGGAGAAAATAAGATGGAGTTTTTCACCATACTCCACCTTTTTTAGCCGGAGTACACAGACAATGAACTTAGACGTGAATCGTAGTGTCGTGGAAAAAAAATGACCAATCGTTTCGCTGGATAAGGCCCTTCTTCCTCGGTTTAGAGTCCTTTGAAGCTGCATTTAAACTACATTTTGGAAGTTCAAAATCGGGCACCAATCAAGTCCATTATATGGAGAAAAATCCTGAAATGTTTTCCTCAAAAACCATAATTTCTTCACGACTGAAGACAGAAAGACATGAACATCTTGAAGGACAAGTGGGTGAGTAAATTATGTGTAAATTGTTGTTCTGGAAGTGGACTTCTCCTTTAAGTGAACTTGAAACAATCTTTACATAAACCAATTAACCTGTGTCCTTCAGCAAGTAGGAAATATACAGAAATTGTATAAAGGTAATACTAAGTTAAATATAGGTGAAAGCTACAAAAGTTATTAATTTCCTTTTTTTCCTTTGTTCTCTGGCTAATAGGCATCACAGCAGCTAGCTTATTTTGTTATTTGGCTGCTACTACTTTAAGAGCTTCCACAGCTGAATATGACGTGGATCTGACACATATGCTTATAGATTTATTCACGCTTTAATATGAAATGATACGCACGTCACCGCATTTGTGCGTGCATTTGAAGCACGTGTGCACGTCTAATAAGTGTCCCACTTGACGTGATTGTAAAGACGTTCTGCGACTAAATAAATGCACTTCTTGTCAAGCAAAAAAGAGAAAGAAGCAACCGTTGTGAGAGTAACGCCCCTGTGTTAACGGCGTTAAATATTTTTAACAGTGTTAAGCTGGAAAAATGCATCTTATGTCTTAACCTGCTAATGTTGACAGCACTAGAAAATAAATACTTTGAACAATCTGTGTTTGTTGCAGTGAAGCCAAATGACCTTTTTAGGGCATTAAAAGCATGTCAGAGGCAGTTACCCTTTTTGGTTTTATCATTTTAAAGGAAATAGATGGTTATGCTTAAATCATTTGTGGCCTGGTTCATTGTGAAATCATTTTATTTGGGAAGGTGTATCCCATTGCTGGTGTACTGAATATCTGTGAGCCATGGCTCATTTTAATGTCAGCTGGAAAGCTTGGTCAACTGAACTCCCTGTAAGAATGCCAGTAGTGTGGTTCCCCCTCAACCCGCTTTGTTATTGCTTGGAGGAGCAGATCACATGGCGAATTTCACATTCTTCAGGGTTTCAGCAGACAGTCATCTGGGAAATCTTCCCATGATTCCCAGAATGAGGGTGGAGGCCTGACTCTGGAATATTATCAGACTTTTAAGCTTGACCTCCCAGAGCAACCATGTGATTCTTTAATCTTCGCCTGGACACCCTGAGTCTCTTCATCTCCATGGCTCTCCTCTCCCTTATCCGTCATTTGAAGGGTTTGAGGATGAAGTTATTCATGGTGTCACAAACTCTCTTTAACCACCATAAATATGTGAGTAAGACTTTGCCAGCACCTATTGTGTATTTTTACCTATTGTTTGATTGAAATTTAAAGTTCATAGTTCTAAGCTAAAAATGCTTTTGGTCTTTTGTTTTGTTTTGTGGATACAGTACGTCTCGGACATGTTTCATAACAGGTTTTGTGATATTAAGTCTGCAGTCTGTTTGGTCAGAATGCACAACCAAAAAGACATTTTAGGGAAGTGAGCAGAAGAGACTGTATTTATTTCCCTCTCAGAAAATAGTGGGGAATTCCTACAGTGAGAAACTGAACCAAGACTAGCTCAAAAATACAACTGTGGGCGGAAATGTCTAGATGAAATGAAGAATAATTTCAAACTGAGGTGGAAACATGTGCTGCGTCTTTAAATGTTAATGTCTTCTTCCTCATCAGGAGTCTGAATAAAGTTTATTGTAGAGTGATTGGCCTCTCCATGGTCTCTCTGACTCTATTTACATGGATACGGTCGTGTTTACTGTACGTTGGGAGTGTTTTGAAGTTAATCTCATTTGCAGGATGCCCTGATGAACTCAGCTGAAATTCATCTGATTGGGCAAATAGTGAAAGAAGAGGAAGAGAGCCTTTTTTGTCCTTTTTGTTGTAAAGAAATGTGAATGATGGTTACCTGTGTAAAGCGGTGCTTGTCTGAAAAACTCTTTGAGGCATTATGTCATTACTAGGGTCTATGTAACACTAGCAGCTCTGGACATGTGACTAAAAGTTTGAATCTTATTGGCTGTCTTGTTTGCTTTATAGTGAAAATAGCAAAGAGATGAGAACACCTCTCCTTTAAAAAGTTGAATTGATGGTATTCAGTTGTTTGTGTTGGTCTGAACAGACGCATTAACATCTGTTCATTTAAATAAAAATTTGTTTGCTTAATGCTTAAGAATATGCTTTTATATATACTTACGACAATACTTTTCTTAAGTGTGACTCTGAACAATCATAATAGTATGGAACCTTTAAATAAAGAATAAAACAAGGTAATTGCAACTTTTTTTTTTTTTTCTCACAATTCTGAATTATTTTCTCAGAATTGTGAGATTAAAAACACAATTAGAAGAGCAAAGTCAGAACTGCAAGTTTGTATCTCGCAATTCTGAGACCAAAAGTCAGAATTGTGAGGTACACTACCAGTCAAAAGTTTTTGAACGGAAGATTTTTAATGTTTTTTTTTTTTTTTTTTTTTTTAAAGAGGTCTCTTCTGCTCACCAAACCTGTATTTATTTGATCCAAATTACAGCAAAAACAGTAAAAATTTGAAATAATTTTACTATTTAAAATAACTGCTTTCTGTTTGAATATATTTTAAATTGTAATTTATTCCTCTGATTTCAAAGCTGAATTTTTAGCATCATTTCTCCAGTCGCATGGTCTTTCAGAAACCATTCTAATATTCTTATTTGCTGCTCAAACAAAGATTATAAATTACTTTACCGTCACTTTTGATCAATTTAAAACATCTTTGATAAATAAAAAGTATTAATTTCTATATTTTCCTTCTTAAAAAGAAGGAATGGCTTTTTTTTTTATTTCAGATGAATGTTGATGTTTGGATCTTTCTATTCATCAATTTACTCAACTGTTTTAAATAATAAAAATGAAAAATCTTACTGTTCAAAAGCTTTCGAGTGGTAGTGCAATGACCTTGTTTTATTTTTTAGCTATGAAGTGAAATTCTGAGGGGAAAATGACTTAAAATTGCAAGTTCATATCTCACAATTCTGATTTTTTTTTTTCTCCCTTGCAAATTCTTATAATACTTTATAACATGCAATTCCAAGTCTGTCTTGCAAGTGTGCCTTTATTTCACAGAACTGAGAGTTTATATCTCACAGTTCTGACTTTTGTTTTTCTTTTCTCAGAATTGCAAGATATAAACAGTAAGAATGACAAGTTTGTACCTCACAATTCTAAATAATAATAATAAAAGTCACAACTGTCAGATATAAACGTGTAATTTTAAGTAATAAAGTCATAATTAAGTAAAAAAAAAAAATAATAAATTGAAAAAGTTTTAATTTTTTTTTAAGCAGTGGCAGAAACAGGCTTCCCTGTAATAGTCGTGTTTGACATGGCAAATACTACTTAATATTTAATAAAGGTTATAATGGAAAAATAAAACAGCTTTGCAAAGTTCAAAATACAATCAGGAGAGAAAACGTAAGCTGGGCAAAAATGGTTAGTAATGCTAATCCACTTTAGTTCAACCCCCACATCCTTTGACATGTCTAAAATTCCTTTTCGCCATATTTGCAAGTCTTTCTTTCTCCTTATGTTCTTTTTTGTCCTCTCCTGTCTCTCAAAGGAACTGGAGTGTGGGACACATATGGCTGTGTATGATGAGAATATCCTGAAGAACCCTTTTTACCAGGCCCTGGAAAAACACAGACCGGATCTGTGCAGCAGGGTGGCAGAACTCCATGGCATTGTGAGTCTCTCACTTCCACATTTCTCGTGTTGGTGTTTTTTTATGTGGTGTATGTATTAATAGCAGTCCTGTTGAAACTCCTACTCACTTACAGCTTCCAAATTGAGCTTCCAAAAAATGAATGTTGTTTGTTTGTTGATGACTGAAATGATGAAGAGATTTATTTGTGGAGCATAATTAGTCATGTATTCATTCATGTGACTGTGGTCTGTTCACATGTGATCAGAAAGAAGTGCTGTGTGTATGAACTGATTATTTAATGTTGGGAGATGTTATAAATTCTGTTATCCAAGAGGTGATGACAGTGCTAGTGGTTTCTTCTCAAATTCTCAGATTTAGATAAAATGTAAATCAGTGCTTAAACTTTTTCTAAAATATCACTGTATCACTAATGTGCTGTTGTTCTGAATATCTGCACAGTTGCTAGTGCTATATTGCTTTTATACAACAATTTAATAAACCAGAAGTTAATTGTTAGCTACTTACATATTTAACGCAAGTTAAAGTTACTTTCCGCTAATGGAGCTCTTCTGTAATGGCATATTTTTGAAGGCCAATCCGAAAGTTAGCAACACCCTGGTTTCCAGAAAAAGTCAATAGGATTAACCCCAAAAAAGGTTGATGGAACCAAAAATACAGAGATGCTCATTTCCAAGTTTTAGCACAATGAAAATAGATGCAAACCAATCCGAAATAGGATCAACCAATGTGTCCAAGCAACACACAGTGGTTGTTTTAATTCTGAATTGGTTGAGCGAATGATTCAGTGAGTCACTTTATAGTCGCCACCTACTTGTGTAACCATTTAACCTGCAGAAAGTTTCACCAAAAAATCCCACACATTAGCCAGGTTTCCATCCAAATTTGTGTGCAAAATTGGAATATCGCTTAAATCGTTTGCAAATAAGCACCGTTTCCATCCATCAACATTGTCACTTCCTGAGAAACTGGCACTAAATATCACTAAGAAAAGTAGGAGAAGCCACAGAATATAGTAATTTTCATATATAATAAATGATGTGTGTCTCAGAGAGAGCAGAGGAAACGCTGTAAACGCGGTCACTGCTTTCGGAGAGGGATGCTTGTTGTTTGGTAGCGCAGACTTGTAGACAGGGAGGCAATAATACCGAAATACTTTGTATTAAAAAAATAAAGAAAATTTCAGATGCTGTGCAATATGAACGGTCTGCTGGAGAGTCAAGTTATCTCATGTCATAGACACAAAGTCAAATAACTTTTTAGTGCGTCTAACCCCTTTTTGCACAATTCAGAAACCACCTCTAGCTTTTTTGTGAGTTAAATGAGAAGTCCACTTCCAGAACAACAATTTACAAATAATTTACTCACCCCCTTGTCATCCAAGATGTTCATGTCTTTCTGTCTTCAGTCGTAAAGAAATTATGGTTTTTGAGGAAAACGTTTCAGGATTTTTCTCCATATAATGGACTTCATTGGTGCCCGATGTTGAACTTCCAAAATGTAGTTTAAATGCAGATTCAGAGGGCTCTAAATGATCCCAGCCGAGGAAGAAGGGTCTTATTTAGCAAAACAATCAGTCATTTTTTTTTTTTTGAAAAATAAAAAATTGCATACTTTTTAAGCACAAAAGCTCGTGTAGCACAGGCTCTGGGATGCGCGTCCATGACGCTACGAATTAGTAATGGGTCGTTCTTGTACAATTCGTTCATTTTGAACGAATCTTCAATGTGACTCGGGAAGAACGAGTCATCTCGGGGAGTGATTCGTTCAGTCGCGCATGAGCAACATCCTGTTAGGTTCTGTACTGTAATTAGTTCACCTGTTTCGAGTCTTCGGGGTTTTTGAGTAGTTCGTTTATCTTATGGGGCTGTCACAGGATGAACGAACGACTCGAACCCGAAGACTCGAGAGGAGAGATGAACTAATCAATTCTTTTTCTGGCTCACGCTGCATTGGTTGCGCTTATAGGGCTGTCACGTGATGAACAAATGATCCGAACTTCCCATCACTACTACAGAATCACGTCTAAGTTCATCATCTGTGTACTCTGGCTCAAAAAGGTAGAGTATGGCGAAAAACTCCATCTTATTTTCTCCTACAACTTCAGAATCGTCCAACATTGTTGTACCTTTTTGTTTGTAAACAGCGTTTGACTTACTTGCACTTTCTTAGTCTTTGTGCATTTGCTTTGTAAACACTGGGTCTGTAGTTCCACGTGACCTTTCAACATGATTCAGTAGTACGTAACGTCGTGAACGCGCATGCCAAAACCTGTGCTTAAAAAGTATACACATTTTTATTTTTGAAAAAAAATGACCGATCATTTCGCTAGATGAGACCCTTCTTCCTCGGCTGGAATTGTTTAGAGCCCTTTGAAGCTGCATTTAAACTACAGTTTGGAAGTTCAAACTTTGGGCACCGTATCAGTCCATTATATGGAGAAAAATCCTGAAATGCTTCCCTCAAAAACCAAAATTTCTTTACAGCTGAAGACAGAAAGACATGAACATATTGGATGACAACGGGGTGAGTACATTATTTGTAAATTGTTGTTCTGGAAGTCAGCTTCTCCTTTAAGGGTTTTTTTGTTTTTGTTTGTTTGTTTGTTTGTTTGTTTGTTTGTTTGTTTGTTTGTTTTTTTAGGGCCCGAGCCCTAAAAGGGCGAAGGCCCTATTGTTTTTCTAAGGATTATTATTATTTTTTTTTTTTTTCAATGTTTTTGGTGGTTTTGGGGCCCTTAACATGCTCAAAAACTCTTGAAAATTGGCACCCACATTGGAATCTGCGGCCATTAGGACGTTGCAGAGACTGGGACCCGGGCGTGGCACGGGGGCTCTACGGCGCCCCCTGCAATGCAGTCAGAAAACTTGATGTATATCCCACACATACTTGCATGTATACACATGAAACTCGGTACACATGTAGATCTCATTGAGTCAAACAACTTTCGCACTCATGTCAAAGGCTCCACCCAACAGGAAGTGAGCTATTCAGGGCTGTTTAAAAAGCGCATGCTCTGGAATTTGATATACTCCTCGGAGGCCTTTATTCCGACAGACACCAAACTCGGTCAGCATGACCTCAAGACATTGGGGATGCTAAATTGCGGAGGGATTTTTGATATCTCGAACGGTTTGGCTGTGGCAAGGCGATGAATTTATGGCGAGAAATGAGAAACAGGAAATGGCTAATAAATATTCCACACATTGTCTGATTCTCATGAAACTTCATGAGTTTGTTCGTTGTATGATGCCGATCACATAGATGTGACTATCATGAGTCAAAGTTATAGCGCCACCAACTGGCAGCAGGAAGTGTGTCATTTTCAAAATGCTTTTAAATCAGCCTCTTAATTTTATTCGATTTGCTTCAGCCTTCATCAGAATAATGTGAAAACACGGTCGATGAGAATCTGTAAAGGGATTGTGGATACATTAAATGCTGTTGCCGTGGCAACGTGTCAAACTTTAACATTTGTTTCCTGTGCTTTTGGGCCACTTAATAAGCTTAGATTTTCATGAAACTCAACACACACATCAGTATTAATGATAGTTAGACACTGGCAAAGGCTCATAAATGGGCGTGGAGGAGGCGCTCTATAGCGCCACCTTTTGTCAAAAGTTGGGGGGTTAGTTTTAGCTACAGACACCAAATTTGGTATGTATATTGTTCTCATCAAGCCAGACAACTTTCTAATTTACACCCATTAGCTGCGACCAACAGGAAGTCTGCTATTTTGATTTGAATGTGGATTTTTGGAAAAATCAGGCTATAAACAAATTCATACTCCTCCAAGCAGGAATAAGTAGTTCACACCAAACTTTGTCAACATGATGCCAACATACTGAAGATGTTAAATTGCGAGCGGATTTGGGATATCCGGAACGGTTGATTTATGGTGATTTTTTTAAAAGTAGCAGTAAAAAACACAACCGTAATTTTAAAACGCAGCATCCAAACCCTTTAAAAAATTTTATATACATAGAACTAGTCATTCTGAGAAATAAATGCTTACTTCCATTGATATAAAATAGTCTACTAAAAATAGAAAATTAAAAAACTATTAAACATCTGATCTCACTCTAACTCTCTCACTCTAACTCTGTGTGTGCGTTAAGTGTGTGTGTAAGTGTGAGTGTTGACAGTGGGGGAGGGTTGCTGTCAGAGACAGAGAGAGACAGAGTGTATTTAAAGTGTATTATCCTAACTCTTCACAACTTTTTACATATGAAAAACAAGTCATTCTTAGGAAATATGTTTATCATATTTTCAGAGACTGCAAAAACATTTCAAATATCACACATGTAAACTAGCACATGAAGACTATAATACCAAGGATGAACACTAGATGACCTCATAGGATAAGGAATCTTTTTCAGCTCATTCTCAGTCTATCAGAATGATGTAAAAGCATTTTGGGTAAAACTTTCTATGAAGCCCCTATTTATAATACATTATAATGGTATTTATAAGGGATTAAAATGAATGCATAATGCATTATAAAAACCTTATAATATGTTATATCATCTCATGAATAATCATAACAACAATTATACATTATACATTAAAATACTTGAGTATTTGAGGTTATAACTTTTAAGATTATGATTATTTATAACACACAATGGACAACATATCAAATCTAATTAATTTATAACGGACTATATCATATTACATTTATTTTTTACATTATATATTATGTATTATTTTGATGGTCCCCCTAGTCTATTGACAATAAGTAATTGTACAACTACATGTGAACTAACACTCCTTAGAGTGTTATAAATACGGGCTTCATAGAAAGTGTTGCCGCAGTTTGCTTTTAACCCTTTCATTGCTGTAACCCTTCAATCCAAACTGCCACAGGGTTACTGTCTATGCATGTGCCCGCTGGGCACCATTTTCCTGATGCTACCGGCATGGCGATTGCGCTGGGGGCGAGGGCCCGGCATCGCTGCTTGCAGCTATATTTTTGTTTTGTTTTGTTTTTCAAATTTTTACATTTCCATCACCCTTTCTAATGTGATACTTTAAAATGTGCACAAAAACAGGGACGTGGAATCATAGCTAGGGCCCTATGAAATCCGTTTTATTTTTCCCCATTTTTTTTTCCGCAGTTTTATTTATTTATTTATTTATTTTTTCTGGATTCCTATTTTTTTTCCATTTTAGTTTTTCTGGACTTTTTTTTTAATGGTTAAATTACATTTTATTAATCAAAAAGCAAGTCTAATTAATTCAAATTATGAAACTTATACAATTTAACATCAATTTATTAAATTGAAATGTTTTATTTTTTTTTCTCACCTTGTTTTATTGTTACCAAATTCTAATATTAATTAAATTTATATTTTAATCAAATTAAAATTAAGCAAACTTTACTTTATGGCAAAGTTACTATTAAAATTAAAAAATGAAATATTGTGTGTTTATTCCTTAATAATAGTGTGAACAATTTTAGTAATAATAGTCGTAGTATTATGTACATTCTACTAAACAGTAGTAGTATGTCCTCAAGTTAAACCAAACTTTTATTTTGATGGGTTGCCATGAATACCTTTATATTTCTGTGTGTATATGATATGACGATAGTTTCTCTCAAAAGAAATGGTAAAATGCTCATAAAGAAACTTCAGAGCAGTTCTGGTAATGTTGTTGATGTATTTATGTCCTCATTTGGCAAGACTGCTAACACTGAAATCACTGCGAGCGTCAGGCATACTTCAAACAGCACCGCGCCTCTGTGCCATTCATACACATGGAAACATAAAGAGCATGAACCATTCATATTTAAATAGTCATTTACTTAATATTTACAGATACTAGTCCATATCGTCATTTAATTTGTGTAATGACCTACTTTTGATTAATTCATCCAAACTTTTACAAATTCCACAACATTCCGCATTATACAGTAAATTCCTTTTTTTATGACTGAATTCCGTGATTCATTCCGCATTTTCCACATCGCGGAAATCATAGGCCCCTACATAGCTACTGATATTCACAGATACTGTGATAAGTCCATTTGCTGTTGGATTGAATATCAGCACTTTTTGAGCAGTGCTCAACCAATCAAAACCAATGATCAAAACTTTCTACTGTATAATACTGTGAAATTGAAGTTTTCGTATTGCCTGACACTCATAAATGAACTATATGACTTAGAAGAAGAAGCTGTTGTTTTGTTTATAGACCTTATTCAGAGCAGATTTTACGTGGATGCAAACAAGGCTGCACAGCAGTGGCGATTTCTTTAAGACTGCAAGGGAAGCTCAGCTTCCCCTATAATGTCACAAAATTAATGGTCAAATTATGTACTATTGTATTAACATTTTATTGACTAAAAATGCGTTAGAAAACGTTCATCTCAAAGACGAGTTCGTTCAGAATCAGTTAGATATAGCAGGTCGGCTGACTTGATTTTCTTTTCATACATTCCCGTAGCGTCACAGTGCATTTCCCCGTTGAAGCCCAGCGTCCATTGACTTCAATGCGGCTGCTTTGAACGTTTTTTTTCAGTGCTTTGAAACTAGACAGTCATTGGATAAACACTGCGATTATGTCCCACCCACGGATGCTCAGCGTCTCTGGGGGTGAATGAGGAGCCAATGAGGAGTGGGCTGGCCTGGACTCCGAGCTCCGAGGGTCTGTCGAAAGATTGCATCTCCTTTTGACTGACAGCGATTTTGTACTATAAGGAATCGCTGAAGCTATTCGCGCTCAGTCCCATCGCGGATGTCTCAAGTTCAGTCGAAATAAAAACTGCTGCAACCTATTTCTTTATATTTGCTTGGCGAAATTGCTTGATTTTCATCATACATTTCACACAATTATACACCACATTCCTTGTTTCACTTTTACAGTTTAATATTTTTTTTAGATCGTTCATTCATTCATTCATGTTAATATTTAATGTAGTAATCTATATATATATATATATATATATAGATTACTACATTAAATATTAACATGGAGGATGACTATAAATTAATATATATATATATAGTAATCTTGAAAAATTTTAACATAACATAATGAAACCTTATATTTCTATTAAGATACTTTATAAATAAATAAATAAATAAATCTCCATAATAACCTTATTTAAATTGCAAAATATTTATACTATATAGTAGCATCTGACTAAAAGAAAAAATACATCATATTTTGCATAATAAAACTAAAGCGCTTTTTTTACGATTGTTTGCATTGTGACTTACTTATGACAATAAGGCACATTCTTGTGAATAAATAAATAGACAATTTTATGATGTAGGCCGAAAATGAGCTTCCCCTATTTGACAGACCAGTAGCCGCCACTGCTGCACAGTAGACTTTAGTCTTTACAATTGCACTCACTGTATAAAGGTCCTAGATCACATGGAGTTTTTTGTCAGCTGAAACTATTGTGGAACAGCGTTATGTCAGCTGAACAATTGAAATATTGTTAAACAACTGTCCAATTCATTGAACCCACTGTACTCCGCTTTGTTTTCATTCCTGACAAAAATGAAACGTCACCACCCTGACTGAGGTCTATCAATGTTAGTAAATAATACTATTTATACTTTAGTCACCTAAATTCATATTTGAAGAGTTCAGATGCAAAAGCCTCTAAGTGTCATTTGAAATTTTCTTCTAAAATCAGCATTTTTATCAAACTCCTATGTGTAGGTTTACTAATTTCACTTTAATGGCAATAGATAGGTTATTGTCATTGCCATCAAAGTGAAATAACTGAACATAAACGTATGAGAAAAGTGCAAATTTTAGAGGTTTTTGCATCTGAACTCTTCATTTGTTGTTATAAATTAGGGATGCACCGATACCACTTTTTCCAGTATTCGCCCGATACCGATACTTTTATTTTTGGTATTTGCCGATTCCGAGTACCGATACCGATATTTTAAAATTTACCGGTAGATTTGTAAAATATAGGGTACAGAAACTAAAAGAATATGTATAATGTTAGTTGGTCAACTTAATTTATCAAATAGATACAGTCAAACCAAAATTTATTTAGATCACATTATCATAAACTGTGTCCTCCACCCACTAGTAAAGTTTGCCTATCAGCTGACGCGCACCAGTTATACAAGCTTGATACTGAATGTTTAACATTATATTACTTGCATACATATACTTCGTAGACATCTCTCTCAATCTCTAATGACTCCATTCTGCTGTCTGTTGTTTTGTTGTCGGTGTTTCTTTGCCTGCATACGCACTTGTCACATGATGTGGTATCGGCGTTTGGTATCGGGGCATTTTAACGAGTATGAGTATGAGTACAGGAGCTCAGTATCGGTATCGGTGCATCCCTATTATAAATCCATATTGCTTTGTCTGTGAACTCAAAAGAAACATTTAGTGACAATATATCAAACTCAAAAAGGACAAAACCACCAGAAAAGTAGTTCGTATGACCAGGGTGCTGTTTTCCATGGAAGAATATTCAAACATGCATCAGATTAGTCATGGCATTTCAATCAGTGACTTTTGGACAAAAAACTTAGAATAGTTCTATGGACTATTTTATAAATAATTACATAAGAAAGAATAATAATCTACAGCATGAACATGTGGAAATGACAAGGTGCAGTTACATGTCAAAATATTCAGTTATACATCAACATTTTGAAGGTGGAATGCATTGGAAATTTTGAAGAAATTGTGCTAATGTTAAAGTGCATTAAATGATGACAGAATTTTAGTTTTTGAGTAAACTAATAGATACCTAATCGATGCTTAAACCAAATTACACCAATTAATGCATCCTTAAACTAAGGCTGCCCCCAAATAATCGACTGACAGTTTGTCGACGAGAAGAGGCTTGATCGACCAAAATGTTATTCGTCGTTTAGTTGCAGAAAGAACAAAAGAAAGTCAGATAGACAGACAGAAAGACATAAGGAAATAATAATAATCACCTATTATTCATTGACTTCAAATATGGCTTATGATTTGAAACATGTAAGTAGTAGCAACTCACTGCATGACAGATGGAGGCGCCGGTGCGGTCACTTGCTCTTAGAATACTCCATTTTTGGTCATACAGAAAAGAGTAATGCATCTTTCAAATCTGTAAAGACTCTACATTTATTTGCATGCACTCAGAATAGCAACGAAACGTTGCGCTTTTGTAAAATAATTAAAACAAACAGGATGCGCTTTCTGCAATCTTGGTCTCTGTGAACTTGAGCGCGAAACTCAACTCTGTGCAATCTTACTTTAAAGACATGAAAAAAATGTATTCATAGAGAGTGAAATGTCTACTTTTAAATGAACCAATTCAAATGGAAAACTTTTTTTTTTTTTTTTTTTTGCTGTCTGAGCTGGTTTAATGTAGGCTGTTATTCATTGTGCGATGTTTGTTTTAGATTCTGGTGCCGTGCTGTGGAAGCTTACCAGCTGGCTCTTTTACAGCGTCTCAGTTTGACGGATACGTGCTTCGGCCTGCCGAACAGGGTTATCAGACGCTAGATGGAAAGGTATGCAAAATCCCACATACAGTCTCACAGAAGTTTCACATGTGTCATTCAGAGTTTAATTTCAGTATGCTGACTGTAACCAAACAACTGTTTTGTGTGACATCTCTTCCAGGAAGTGTCTATAGACAATAACCAGGTCCGCCTGGGTGCAGGGTTTCCCAATCCCACCTCCATCCCAGTCCTGTTTGAGGAGACGTTCTACAATGAGAAAGAGCAGGCCTACAGTATACTGTGCATTGCACGGCCATTTGACTCGGACCACAGCCCTGGTAATTCTTTTGTCATCGGATGCATTGACTGATTTGGATTGTAAAGGCCAGTTTTACTAACAGCTTGTGTCAGCACAAACTGTCTTTTGGTGTTAAAATTGTACTGTCAGGTTTTACTAAAGATGCGCAGTGAAAAATTCTTAAAAGCCGTGGACACTTTTTTTCACCTGACCTTATTGAATAGACATTTCTAGAGGGTTCGTAAAAGGTGCATAAAGTGCTTGAACTACTTGAATTTGACTTTTTGAAAGTTAAGTTCTTAAAAATCGCAATATTCCTAAAGAGGTACTTGAGAAGTGCTTGAATTATTGAAATGCAATGTATCTATGAAATAAGTGTTTAATTTTTTCAATAAGCACATATCTTTTTATGCAAAATTAACAAAATTTTGTCCACTTATTTCAGTTAATGTCATAAAACTAGTGAGCTAAGCCAATAGTAGTACTGCAGGTGTTGTGTAAACGTGGCTGAAGACTCAAAGAGGAACAGGTGAACCAAAATCAATTAAGTGAGTCATTTACTCTGGAACCACTCAGACTGATTCAAACTCATGACTTCGATCATTCATTTAAATTGATTCACTAGAATCAGTTAAACCATTTTGTCACGTATCGTGAATAATTTGATTCAGATCAGGAAATCGGAGCAGGTTCATAAATCATTCCACTTATAAATAATTCACGACACGTGCTCCTTGTTCTGATCTGAAATGGTGGTTCAAGAATCATGATTCAGTTTGGGACCTCGAAGCGTGGATCATGAATCATTTATTCATGGAATGATTTATGAACCAACTTGTGAATCAGTTGATTTAGATATGAACTTCGGAGCAGGTTCGTGAATCTTTTGCGTCAGATCAAAACGTAAGAGCGCGGATTGTGAATAATTTGGTTTAGATAGGAACTTCGGAGCGGGTTTGTGAATCTTTTGCTTCAGATCGGAACAGGTCGTTTTCCTTTTAGACACAAAATTTGTGTTTTGCTAACATTTGTGCTCATCAAATTACTGGCATTTGTGCCATTGTTTAACAGCCAAAAAAAAGCATGTCTTAAACTATTTTGTGCTTGAAATGACTGCAATTATTGATTCCCTTCATTTTTTTGGCCTCTGGTTCTTTTCAACAAACTGTGACTTTCCTTATTTCTTTTTTCTTTATTTGCACCTATGCTAATTTGTGCTGTGCTTGGTATATTGTGTTGGTCAATATGTACATTAAATGTTGCATCTGTGTTCTTTAATTTGTGCATTGTTAGTAAATCACCCGCAGAAATTTCTCCTCCCATCGGCGCTGTTTTGGAATTGAGCTCTCGCGCTAATTTGCCCCGTTTAGTAAAACTGGCCCCAGATGTTCAAAATCTATACTTTTGATGATTTTATTTCCTTTTGATTTTGCAGAGGAGTTGAGTACTGTTTCTGCTCCGTACTGTCTGAAGAATATCGAGGATGTGAGGGAATTCTTGGGCCGCCATGCTGAAAAACTAGACAAGTTTGTGGCCGCCTTTTGTCACTCCTTTAAAGAACAAGAGAGGAAGGGCCTTCGACATCAAATAGTGAGAAAAATTCTTATTTACATGACATAATTGCTTGTTTTTATCATAGATTATTCATTAAGAAAAGGCGAGTGGGAACAGTCTTATCACGATCATTATTTGAAACCAATCCTAAAGGATCCTAATGGGAATTTTCTTGTAGCATTACATCATACTGGCACATTTGAGGCTGTTTGTATGTTATTACCAAAATTACGTCACGGTTTGGATGGGCTAAATATACTGGGTATTGATACAGATTCCCAAACCCTTTTCAGATGCGATTCATTTGATTCATTTTGATTCATTCTGATGTGTTTAGGTAATACAGGGCTTTATGCCAGTCAGGAAGAAGCCCAAGAGTTTGCTTTGAATTAAATGCCAGATTCTGTTTATTATGTAACTAAAATACCAATAATAACCAGGAGAGGGGAAATGTGGTTGTTTTGTTATTGATTTATTTTTCTCATTCAATCCTTCAGGACTCTGTAAATACCCTTTACACGAAATGTCTTCAGTTGCTGTTGAGGGACTCTCGTCTAGTAAGCTGTTTTATGAACTTCAGTACTTCGAAACTCTCTAATACTGAAAGCTAATTGTGTAAAATGTCTTCATTTTTAGAAGATTTTGGCGAGACAGGAGATCCAGATGACTCTACTCAAACAAGCAGTGGAGGTCAGTTAAAACACACCATGTTGTTGTTTTCTGTCTTTTAAACTTATAACTTTTACAAAATATTTTGTTTCTTGTCTTTCTTTTATTTTCAGATGTACATCCATCATGGCATCCATGATCTACTCTTTAGTTATGTGGGGACTCTTGAAGCAAGTCGGGTACTGTTTTACCATTAATTATTACCATTAATTAACTAATTTTCACCTTAATCTGTGTTATTATACAAGATAAGAGTGTTTATTTATTGATTGACTGACTGATTGATTGACTGACTTCATTGATTAATTGTTGTTTTTTTTTTGGTTTTTTTTTTGTTTTTTAGCATTTGTAGCGGCTCATTATTTCCAGTTATCAATATATTATTTGTCTTGACAGGATGCAGCGTTCAACAAAACAACACGGTCCTTACAGGATCTGCAGCAGAAAGAGCTCGGAGTAAAGTCCGAATTTAGGTGAGCCATTATATTACTAAGTGTTTTTGATTAGTTTGCTATTATAAAGTAATATAAAGACTATCCAAGCGTATTAAATGGTTTAGTGATCATTTGTTCACATCTCTCTCTCGTAGTATAAATATTCCTCGGGCTAAGCGGGAGTTGAGTCAGCTGAACGCCTGCACGTCTCCCCAGCAGAAACTGCTCTGCATAAGGAAGGTTATTTTAACCATCATGCAGTCATCCAGACGCCGAGATACAGGTGTTGTGACCATAAACCTTCCTTTCTGTCATTGTTTGTGTGTTTCTAAATTTCCCCTTGCTAACTATACTGCTTCTGCATGGCTCTTGTAACCAGATTAGGCAGCGTACGCCCGTTCCAGAACAGTTAGTCCCTTGTTTAGTCTTTAGTTTTCATGCAGCAGAGGCCTGGCAGCACAACAACACTTCCAGTATGTGTAAACTATAGAGGAATGCTCTGCTAATGTCTGTTTGTCAAACAGCTTGTTTAGTCATTTTCTCAATTTTGCCAAAACAAGGCACTGAAGGCAGACAGAAAAAACATGTAGGCACAAAATAAGCATGCTGTTTAATGGATATTTTCTTCAGGAAAGGGTTTATTTCAGTCATATAGTATGCCTTATATAGCCGTTGTTGGCACAGTTAAAACTGTTGGTAACGTGTCTGAACGTTAAACAATTTATTATCATTACAATGTAGTAGTAGTAGTAGTAGTAGTAGTAATAATAATAATAATAATAATAAATCTCTCGCATAATAATAATAATAATAATAATAATTATTATTATTATTATTATTATTATTATTATTATTATTATGCGAGAGATTTACCCATACAGCCTGGTCCACAGGGAAACCTTATCCAAAAATGGCAATTTACACAGGATATGTATGTATTTTATTTATTTATTTATTTATCAAGGGTTTAGTTGTTTTCAAGACCTGCTTATTTATTTATTTATTTATCAAGGGTTTATTTATTTGTTTGTTTGTTTTTAAGACCTTTTTTTTTTTTTAGTTAGTTAGTTAATTGGTTAGTAAGTTGGCTATCTATTTTCAAGGCCAGTTATTTTTTTTTTTTTTTTTTTTCGAGACCCATTATTTATTTTTCTTTCTTTCTTTCTTACTTAACACAATTGTTAAGAGTACTTAATTTAATAAAGTATTAGTGTTCTTCATTAATTATACTGAAAAAAACACTGTTCTAATGCTCTGTAATTTATAGAATATACAGTTGTGATCAATTATTTGTTGTTTACTTGCTATTACAAAATTTTGAATAAACTGAAGATACAGTTTTGCACATTTTACCAAATCCAGCATCTAGTTCTTCCAGTAAAGTGCTCATTGTAACAGTTTGGTGGACTAAACACTCAGATTGACAGAAAAGCGCTTGTGATTTGTGTGTGCATTGTGTATCAGACAGTTTAATCGCGGTGATGATCTGACTGTCTGTGTGTCTCGTTTCAGCAGTGAGCATTGAGGCCATGTGTGCTGATGATCTCCTGTTAGTCATTCTCTATCTGCTAATCAAAACAGAAATCCCTAACTGGTGAGTCGAGTGCTGTATTTTCTGCATCACTGTTTCAACAACAGTGATTTATTAATTGAATGTCTCTTGAGTGCCTTCATTTTGTATACACAATGCTAATATTCTGACATTTTCTTCAGGATGGCGAATCTGAGTTACATAAAAAACTTCCGCTTCCGTAAATCCAGTAAGGATGAGCTGAGTTACTGTCTCACCTCGTTTGAGGCAGCAGTGGAGTACATCAGCCAGGGAAACCTCACCCAGAGTGCTCTGGTAAGAGCTACGGCAGCGCTAACAATGATTAAGACAAACACATTCCGGTTCAGGTTGTATTAGTGATGATGATTCAACAACTAGTGGACTAAATCCTTAAAATACAGAAACAAGGGGTTAAAGGAACATTTCACCCTAAAAGAAAATGACAAAAGAGAGCTTTAGCAGAATGTGTATGTTTGTTTTTTCCATGGTATGCAAGTAGGGTGGACGATACACCGGCAGATACAATAATCCAGTTGATATTGATAAACTATAGAGAATTTGGATTATCATCTGAATCACAGTTGAGCTCAGTGTGAAATTGCAGCTCTGCGTTGTCACAAAAGATTATTGTAATTTACATTGCTTGTTTAGTGTTGTGATTTAAAAACTCTTTTAAAAATTGTAAACCATTCAAGCGCAATAAGCCATGAAAAAGAACTCAATTTGGTTTTTGAGCAGTGTCTGATAGACAGTTTCTGTGGGCGCACACAATGCTGTTGGTCACAAGTGCATAAGTAATAAATGTAGTTATTTTACATGGTTTACTGCAATTAAATTGTCAAATGTACACAAACATGTCAAAATGTTTTTGTAAACTTTTTTTTTTTGCTTGCATTTATTTGTCCTATTGTAGTTAGTTTGTTCTTATTGTATTACTTTTTTTACTTCTTTTCATTAAACATGAGAACTTTTTAAGTACATTATCTAAGCTAGTATTATTTTTGCAGTCATATTTTGCATGATTCATGTGTTTATTTTAAATATTAGATTAAATATCTAGCTTATTTGAAACAACAGTATATTGTGATCTATATTGTTATCATAAAATAAAATTACTCATATTATTGTGTATTGTGCAAAATATATTTTAAAAAATATATATTATTGTAATTATTGTAAAATTAGTTCATGTATTATAATAGGTTTGTGCAATGAACATTTGATTTAAAGGTGACCTGTTATGCCCCTTTTTACAAGATGTAAAATAAGTCTCTGATGTCTCCAGAGTGTGTATGTTAAGTTTTAGCTCAAAATACCCCACAGATACTTTTTTAAAGCTTGTTAAAAATGCCGCTTTAAGGGTATGAGCCAAAAACAGAGTGCCAAGGCTTTCAGAAAGGCAATTTGGAAAAAATGCATGATGCTTGCTTCGTCTGGAGCTGACGTTCGCAAACGAGGTATTGGTATTGATCCCTAAACATATAGGGGACTTTACTGTTTTTTGTTTGTTTGTTTTTATTTTTTATTTATTTATTATTTTTCTCTGGACATTTCTTTCGAAAATGTAATTTAACCCCAGTGTTCTTAGCGGCTCAGATCAAGGGAGACTCCTATGATCGTTGGTGCATCCCAAAACACAACACTTGTAATGCCTTTTTGGCACTGAAATTGTATATCTCCAGTAATGGCGGACTGCTGCTTCTCATTTAGAGCTGTGTTTATGCTAATAAGGCAGAGATAGTCTGGATTTTTCCTTAAGATTACGTGTTCGTAGGGAGAAATCTGGATTGGCGTGTTCAGAGAGACTGTTTATGATTTATTGGGATTATAGGCCATCATAGGCTGGTTGTTTTTACACACTGCAGCCACACACCTATGTTCAAATACCTTATAAAGGTGATTTTTGCATAATAGATCCCCTTTAAGTTGTTATCAAGTAATTGGTTTGAAATCCTGTGATTAACCACTGCAGGGTTTGATCATTCAACGTTTTAGGCACCAGATCCAATATTCGTCCAATAGGCTCCAGCACCCCATGTTCCTTTAAAGGAGAAGTTCACTTCTAGAACAAAAATGTACAGATAATTTACTCTCCCCGTTGTCATCCAAGGTGTTCATGTCTTTATTTTTTTCCGTCGTAAAGAAATTATGTTTTTTGAGGAAAACATTTCAGGATTTTTCTCCATATAATGGACTTCTATGGTGCCCCCGAGTTTGACCATCCAAAATGTAGTTTAAATGCAGCTTCAAATGGCTCTAAACAATTCTAGCCAAGGAAAAATGGTCTTATCTAGCAAAACAATTAGTCATTTTCTAAAAAAAAAAATACAATTTACATACTTTTAACCTCACACGTTTGTCTTATCTAGGTCTGCATGAGCTCTGTTTTTTGGTTCAGTAAATTTAGAGTATGTCGAAAAACTCCCATCTCATTTTCTGGATCGGTACTTCTGTAGCAATGTGGGACGACTTTGAAGTTGGAGGAGAAAATGAGATTGGAGTTTTTAGACGTATATAAATATTGTAGTTTCGTTTTTATTATTTTTTTTTTTTTTGAAAATAACCAATCGTTTCACTAGATAAGACCCTTATTCGTCGGCTGGGATCATTTTGAGCCCTTTGAAGCTGCATTTAAACTGCATTTTGGACGGTCAAACTCGGGGGCACCATAGAAGTCCATTATATGAAGAGGAATCCTGAAATGTTTTCCTCAAAAAAGCATAATTTCTTTACAACTGAAAAAAGAAAGAAATGAACATCTTGGATGACAAGGGGGTGAGTACATTATTGATTCTGTTGCAATCTCTTTCTGACAACAGTTAGAAACTGAACCTGTTTTGTAAAGCTATCAGTACTCTGCGTTTGTTTCTAGTGTAAGACCTTCCCAGCTGTGAAATCAGGCTTCAGAGAATCCATGTGGTCATAGGAAAAATCTTTAATCTTGCATTTCCTCCTTATTAGATTACATACATTAGATCACATGCATTTATGATTATTGGAGCTGCATGTCCTAAATCAATTTCTTTGTTTGTGAATGTGCCCTGTGGTCCACAGGGGTCAGGAGATCGTCTGTCCTTCAGACAGAAGGTGGACCTGCTGTCCCAGAACGCTACACCTATAGACCGGCTGTTTGAGGTGAGCACTGCTATAATGCATGCCTTTGTCTGCTTGTGTAACCAGTTTCAACTTAACTGCCCACTTCCTGTTAACACCACAGGAAGAAATATCACATTTAATGCTCATAGTAGGAAACCAAACAACTGTTTGTCATAACTGACCTGCAGAAGCAGATGGTGACAGAGATCAACAAATAAAATTCTGATTTTTTTTTGTTCAACAAGTCAGGCAGCCTTATTTTTGCCTGGCTCAAAAACAGGAAGTAAAACCTTATACTAGTTAGGACAAACGTGAAGAAATGTGTCTTAAAATTGGTTGCTGGTTAAATAAATATATAATTTGTGAGACCATTTGCAGCATTGAATTAGTTGAATTGACATTAAGTATGTGTGTGTTTATATGGGCAGCACATTGTGAGTGGAAATGAGGCAGAGGTGAAGCGTTTGCTGAGTGAGAGTGAAAACGAAGAGGACGGGAGGAAGTTATGTCACCCACTCTGTTCCTGTGACGCCTGTGACCGCCACATCTCAGGGTCAGTACTGACAAACATCATGTATACCAACCCCAACCGCAGAATAAATGCAGAGGACTTTTTTTTAAGTGTTTTGGGTCACACTTTAGATGTCTTTAAATATCATACCATGTACCTATTGTGGTCATGTTGAAATGTAAAACACTTTTGCTGCTATTGAGGTGTGGCGGTGTGGTTTGGCATAGAAGTAGGGTCAGCAGTGTAATCATATATGTAACTAAAGAAAGTAATTACGGATGTAATTACAGGATGGTATTTTTAAAAGTATGTACAATGTAAAAACATGTACATACACAATTGTATCAAAAGGGCACTTAATATAAACTGGGTTTTTGACTGTAAATTTAACATTAATTATTTTTATGCAGCACTTACCTGTTCTTCACACTAGTCACACAAGTCACTGTATTAAATAAGTTAAAGACTTTTAGCCTTTGACTTAAAGAATTAAAGAAAAACATTGTATTCAATAAACTAAACTAATCTAAAGACTTTCATTGGTTCACACTGTTTTGCATGATCAATGATTTTAACACTACAGTCTTGATTCAGTTTGATACAGTGATAAATGTGTGTTGAGCTGATGACCACAGCAAAGTGAACATATTAGAAAGTATGCAGCTTGAATGTAGACCTACATTCTGCATTGTTTATGAAAGTATTGCTTTGCTTGTCTTTCTTGCCCCTTGCTTGGTTTAGGAGGTTAAACGACCCGTCCATAGTCACCCCATTCTCTCGGGATGATAGAGGCTACACTCCTCTACATGTTGCTGCTGTTTGTGGTGAGTACTGACCTAATTTTGTTTTGTTAAGGTTTTGATTTTTTTGGTTGTTTGTTTGTTTGTTTTGGGGTTTGTTTTGTGTCTTGTTTTGCTTTGCTTTGTATTTTTGTTTTGGGTTGTTTAGCTAATTGTCTAAAATTGGCTAAGATCGCCTAATTTTGTTTGTTGTTTTTGGCTTTTTGTTTTTAGGTCTGTTTGTTTCGTTTTTGGTTTGTTTTGTGTCTTTTGTTAGTTAGGCTTTTTGGTTTGTTTTGTTTGTTTTAGCTGAAATCACTTAATTTTGTTTTGTTTGTTTGTTTTGTTTGTATGTCTGTTTTTGTTGTTTTTTTTAAGTCTGTTTGTTTGTATTGGGGTTTGTTTTGTGTTTTATATTGCTTTGCCTTGTTTTTATTTGCTTAATTTTTGTGTGCGTTTGTTTGTTTAGCTAATTACCTAAAATGAGATGAAATTGCCTAAGTTTTTGTTTGTATGACTGTTTGTTTTAGGGTTTGTTTTGTGTTGTGTTTTGCTTGTTTTTTTTTTTTTTTTTGTTTTGTTTTGTTTGTTTTGTTTTTTGTTTTTTTTTTGGTTTGGTTTCTTTAGCTAATTAACTAAAATTAGCTAAATCACCAATTTTTTTGTGTTTGTTTGCTTTTGTTGTTTTGTTTTTAGGTCTGTTTGTTTGTTTTGGGGTTTGTTTTGTGTCTGTGTTTTGTTTTAGTTTTTTTTTGTTTTGTTCTGTTTAGGGAGTTAGCTAAAATTACAGAATCATGTTTTGTTTGTTTTTGTTGTTGTTTTGTTTAGTTTTTCAGGGGGGTGGTGTTTTGTCTTTTTTTTTTATTTGCTTTGCTTTTGTGCTTTCTTTTGTCTTGTGTGTGTTTTTTTGTTTGTTTGTTTTTTTTTTTTTTTGGTTTTTTTTTGGTTTGGTTTGGTTTGTTTTCATTGGTTGTTTTTGTTTGGTATTTTATAATGGGTTAGATTTCATTGTTTAGTTTGTCATTTGTATTTTAAATGTTACCATATGAATCTGTAGCTTTCACACCAAGTTGACAAATAAATGTTGTGACTTGTTTTCCTGTGTTGTGCTTGTGATCAGGTCAGTCCCTGCTGATTGATGTGCTGGTGTCAAAGGGAGCTGTGGTGAACGCCACCGATTATCACGCACTCACACCGCTGCACCTCTCCTGCCAGAAGGGCTTTCAGGGAGTCACGGTCCGAACTTAACCTCGCTCATGCAAATCATTATATTGTAGATTTGTAGCCGTCTGGACATAAACAAACTGAATCTGATAATATTTTAGAAAACTCGTGCACATTATGCCTTATCTGTAGTTTCACTGAACTTCCTGTGTGCTCTTATAGCTGCTGCTCTTGCATTATAAGGCAAATACAGATGCTCAGGATAACAATGGAAACACCCCTCTACATCTGGCCTGCATGTACGGACACGAAGATGTAAGTACATATTACTACATATTATTTATTGATTTTATGTGACGCAAGTTATTTTACTAGCTGCTTTTATGAACATTTCATTAACAAGTGGGTCATTTTGCTACTTAAAAACTGCATTTCTGTGATGGGCCGTGGTGGTGTATGTAATGTCGATGTTTTATTCTTGAATTTGTGTCTCAGTGTGTGAAGGCGCTGCTGTACTTCGACCTGCACTCCTGTCGACTGAACGTTCAGAACGATAAGGGAGACACGCCGCTGCACATCGCCGCCCGCTGGGGTTACGAGGGCATCATGGAGGTGCTCCTGGAGAACGGAGCATCAACACTCATCCATAACAAAGCCAAGGAGGCTCCACTACACTGTGCCCTCAACTCAAAGGTTAGAGTTATGTGCAGTCTGGATTCTGTGCCTTTAACAGCATCTCACACCTACAAACGTGGAGCAAACTGTGTGTTTTATTCCCAGCAAGAAATTATTTTGTAGATGAAGTTGTATCATCTGTGTTGTAGATTCTGTCACTGTTGGAGCGCACACACAATGACTGCAGTAAAAGGGAAAGTGGATTCGAGGTGAGACGCATAGTATTTACTTGAAGTAGATGTTTCACCACTCATTCATGTCTCAACCATTGAACCGATTTTGACAAGTTGCAAAACGTCTTGAGCAACAGAGACACACTAGTAACTGTACTGGTTAATTCTGTGTTGATCTGGAGAATCAGAGAAAGTATTTTAGCAATAGACCTTTTGATAGCATATGGTCTCCATTTCGCTTTTCAGTCTCCGAGTCGCTCTCCTCAGCCGTCGGACTGCAGCAGCAGACGTTCATCGATGTCCAGCATGTCTTCATTGAGTGTTGAGGCCACGCCGCCAGAGACTGAACGCGTCAGACACAAAGAGGTACGGCAGCGCCATCTTGTGGACAGATCACAGCGTTACACTTCTCCTGTTTCAAAGAGGAGATCAGAAAAGCCCTTATTCATCCCTAGAATGAAATTAAGCACCAAAAATTACTGCAGATGCAAAGTTATGTAAATCTTACTACAAAAACATCATTTTCATTATGTTTTAAGTGTTGTTATAAAAATCTTTTGAAACAACTTTCGAAAGTTCACATCTTCCAGCTTTTAACATTTCAAATCCTCAAACTTTTATTATGGCGAAATACTGGTGAAATGCTGTGAACTTCTGTGCACAAAAAACTTGTGCTTGTATAATAAAGTAAAATGACTGAAAACGCAAGTTGATGATGTAAAAATTACGTAAAATCAATACTTCATGAATATTACAGCGGTTAAAGGTAAGAAAATGGGGTAATTTAATGGGAATTATAATAAGTCATCACTTAATTACTGTGTTGAGAAAAAAATATATTTTTTGTGTAACCCTGCTATAATGTTTTCTCTTTCCTGTGTTGGGTGAACAGGTGGAGAAGTTGTTGAGAGCCGTGGCTGATGGAGACGTGCAGATGGTGAGCTGATTTCGGGTCACATAAACCTTCCTAAAGAGGATTCTGTCTTGCTTTAATCTTGATTTAATAATAAAAATAATAGTTGAACACAATGACGGTTGTGTGTGTGTGTGTGTGTGTGTGTGTTAGGTGCGTTATCTTTTAGATTGGCTGGATGAGGAGCCAGAGGAAGAGGACGTTTCAGTGCCAGTTCAGACAGAGCTGTGTCATCCTCTGTGTCAGTGTCCCAACTGTGAACCTGCACAGAAGGTCTGTACACACTTGTTTACCTGAGGGGGTTTTGGTTTGTTTGTTTGTTTTGTTTTTAAAGAATATAATTTGGCCAGAATGAACATTTAACATTGATATTTTATCCAAATGAATAATTATAAATAAATCGTAAAACAAAACTATGACCTTCAAGTAAGTGTTTTTTTTTGTTTTTTTTTTTAGTTAAGTAAACATGTTTTTTTTTAAAAAGTCAGTAATAAAACACCTTACAAGCAAAGAGCAAATGTTATTAAAGGAGAAGTCTACTTCCAGAACAACAGTTTACAAATAATGTACTCCATTTTTCTCCATATGATGGACTGATATGGTGCCCCGAGTTTGAACTCCAAAATGTAGTTTAAATGTGGATTCAAACAATCCCAAATGTGGTTGTAAACGATCCCAGTGAGAAAGAAGGGTCTTATCTAGAGAAACGATTGGTTATTTTTATAAAAATAATACAATTTATATACTCTTTAATGTCAAATGCTCGTCTTGTCTTGCTCTGCCTGAACTCTGTGTATCAAGACAGTTAGTAGAGGCTAGTCGGGCCACGGGAGGCCCAAGGCCTTGTATTTGAAGTCAAATGTGGGATTTGAGTGTCAGACTGTTCCTTGAGGCTAGTGCCCAGGCCTTATTTTGCTGTTCTCAGCATGTTTTATTTTTATGTTTTGTATAGTTTATTTTGGATTTTTTTTTATTTTTTTTTTTTTTACTTATTTTTGTTTATTTTGAAATTTGGTTGGAGCACGAGTGACAAGACAGCTGTCATGAATAAAATCACTTGGACTTTAATGATTCACTTTGCTGCATTCAACTCTTTCGTTGAAAAGTACACAATACAGTTTCAGTCAAGTGGTACAACAACTAGCTAACCGACCTCTGGTGGCAGCAGTTTCGAGACTCGAGGTGGCAGTAGTTGTAGCGGCATTGTGACACGCTCATTTCAGTTAATGTCAGAAATCAATCAAACTAAGCAAGTATTAGTACTGAGAGTGTTGTGTAAACATGGCTAAAGATGGAACAGATGAACCAAATCAAGTCATTTACGCTGGAACCAATCCGATTGATTCAAACTCGTAACTTTGATCAATTTCAAGCAATTCACTAGCAAAAACCAGATCAAATTAAAAGAGCCATTCATGTTCTATTTTCGACATCGCTTCTAAAGATTTTAAAGCAGTACAGTTATAAAAACAAGTATACACAAGTACAAGTCACTTAAGTAAAATTACCTGTGGTTTTACTATAGTAAAAGTGTAGTATACTTTGTAATACTTCAGAAGTAATACGTTGCATGTGTTTCACTTTATTTTTGCCTTTTTTTTTATTGGTATATTTTTATTTACCTATTACTCTTTAGTTAGAATTTGAAATGGAAGACATTGTTCGATAAGTGAGATCTCTGATTTAAGTCCTTGAAAATCAAAGTAGTGTTTGAAAAGTCCTTGAAAGTCTGAAATTAAGTTCTTAACAAAATTTATGTAATAGATTAATATTTTAGATTACGGCCTACATAGTAAAGTACTGTTATAATCTACAAAAGCAGGTTAATAATCCAAGATGAGTATGAATTTAGAAACATTGTGTGATAACTTTGAGTCTCTGTGTTCAGAAAACGACCCATCTGCAGCCGGACGGTGTGGGTGTGAACAGCAGCAGTGCTGACGGCTTCACTCCGCTCCATGTGGCGGCGCTGCACGGACACACAGCTCTGGTGTCTCTCTTCACCCGCCACGGTGCCAACATCAACGCCCGCAACAATCAGAGCGCCACGCCACTTCACCTGGCCTGCCAAAACAGCCAAATACAGGTGCGCAGATCCTGACCAATCACAGATCACCTCTCATAACAACATTACTGCTTTGAAAACAGTATTTAAAGGGATAGTTCACCCAAAAATGAAAACTACTCGCCCTCATGTCATTCCAAACCTGCAAGACCTTCATTCATCTCAATACACAAATTAAGGTATTTTTGATGAAATCCGAGAGCTTTCTGACCCTCAGTAGACTCAGAAAGGTAGTAAGGACATCGTTAAAGGGGTCATCGGATGCAAAGTTCACTTTTACATGTTGTTTGAACATTAATGTGTGTTGTCAGTGTATGTACAAATCTACCCTATAATGATAAAAATCCATGCAGTGGTTTTTAATTAATCTGTAAATATAATATCCCCTTTTTCAAATCGAGCCGTTCTCAGATGCCTCAGAGGCCGCTCCCACGATAGTTGATTGACATGATCGTTTTACCTCAGATGAGCTGTAACAGTCCGACCTCCATTGTTTCGATGCCAGAGCAGGGATGTAAGTTAAACAAGAATATCTCCGATTGAGGTGTTGTGTCGCTGGATGTAATAATGAACATAGTGGTCGTCATTTACTGCCGACATCTGAGCAGCTGAAGATGCAGTGGATTACGTTTGTTTGTGAAGGGAATGCACCTCCCAATGTACATATATCCGTCTATGTTCGCGCGAACCATTCGTGATCCAGCTTCACCTACAGCAGAAGTGAGTATAAGGGTTTTTTTATGAATCTTTGCGATCGCCTTTCTTTATAATGTGCTAGTTAGCAAGTTTAGCGGCTAAATGCAGCTAAAGTAAACAGGCTTGTCACTCCACAGAGGGAAGAAAGGGGTGGGGCGAACAGAGCTCATTAACATTTAAAGCAACCTCGACCAGAACAGGATGATTTTTGCAGAGCTGATTTTGGCAAGGTAAAAATGGTGTTATTTACACTACCATTGAGAAATTTTAACCAAAGTATTGTAGCGATTTTAGCTCAAAGGGAAATGTATATAAATAATTACAATTAATTATGATTAATTACAATTACTTATATCAGCTGCCAGTAGTAACTGTAGCAGAATCAATTTTCCATCAACTAATCTGTTCGCTCAGCGAACATTCAGTATAATCTTTATATCAACTATAAGAAGTGATATTTTCTTAGCCACAGAAAATAACTTTCTTAAAGTACTATTGCATTAGAGCATGTAGCTCGAATCAGAATCGTAAAGGGACATTAATTTGCAAGGCAGAATCAGAATCAAAACTCATGTAATTTGTGCACAATAGTTTATTAACGAAGGACTAACACATAACTAATCTAAACAAACAAACATGAAATCACTCATACATGGGGGAAGGGTCAGTGAGAAGCAGTTAGAGAGAGACAAGGAAATGAAGCTATGAAAAGAGTCAGTTAACCACCTGAGTGAAACCATCAGTGCTGTCTACAGCTTATACTAAACCTCTGTTTGTTTAGTTAAGTATACGATACTTGCATTGCCTTGGTCGTCGAACAAGTGTCCAAATACAGTCTCTGAAAGTCTTGGTGGTTTGAAGCAGTGGTGGTTTTGGAATTGCAATCACGTTCTTCCGGGTCTGAAGAGTGATGAACTCCAAAGATGTCCTGACTCGTTGGTGACTGGGAGTTTCTTCCCATGTGAAAAGTGAAGAAGAACCAAGAGCTGAGAGGGACCCAGCTGAAGTCCTGTGATCTTTGAGGAATGGAAAGACAAGGCCGCAAGGCCTGGCGCACGCTTAGGGAAGTCCTGAAGAGTTCTAGCTCATCTTCTTAGGTTCTCCAAGAACCACTGACTGACTGAGGCGAGTCATGAAAATGAATTCAGGAGTTGATTGGAAGTGTCTGGCTCTTAGTGGTCGAGAGCCACAGCTCTGTATGTTGGGCCTGTCGGGCCCGCCGGGCACGCCCTGTGCCGGCTCCAGCTCCCCATGGGTTCCTCCACACGGGCAGCAATCGGAAGATGTTGCAGACGAGTGAGAAAGTGAAGAGAGTGAAGAGGGCAGAGAGAGGGGTCGATGCCTTTAAGCTCTCTGGAGGCTGTGCCCCCTGGAGGTCCATGAACCAATGGTAAATTTCACCTTTGGAGAGAAAGTTTACGACTCTTTGTCTGTGAGCATGGTATTTTGCATATGTAATTCGATTGGGTGTTGATGCAAAACCTACTAAGGTTTCTTAAAACACTAACATGTTGCAAAGGTATCAACATCTAATTTACACCATCTTTTAGATCATTAAAATACGAACTCAAAGAGTCCAAGCATGACATAGGTGGGTTATACTACTAGTCATCTATCATAATACATGCATAAAACAGTAGAAAGACGAATACAAATACAACAGACAAAATTAAAATACAATGCAGTAATACTGTATACAATGACCTGGGCTATGTGTGATAGGAAGGTCAAAGAAAGGTTTGTCTGTGAATGAATAGGAAAGAGTCTATCTCTATAGGCATTGTGTCTTTCCTATGGCAAATGTAGCATGGGCAGATGTGCATTCCTGAAAGCAATAAAACCTGTGGTATCAGATCGTTGTCCTGGCAACTGAGCCCTTTTGGGGTGTTAGTTGCTTTGGGGGGGTTTGTCTCCAGAGCTCCAGCATGTAGCTGGCCTGTTGTGTTTAAAGACTATTTGTTAAATTTAACAATTAATGTATGTCTGATTGGTCCAGACGCTACAGTATATTATAGACTTTTCATTAAGACCCTAAAGAATCATATCAACTTGTGAAAATGGGAATCCGATGACCCCTTTAAAATAGCCCATGTGACATCAGTGGTTCAACCATAATTTCATGAAGCTACAAGAATACTTTTTTGTGTGTACAGTTTAAATGATTTGAACTGTATGTAATATATTAATATATGTTAACTCATTGTGCGTAATAATTTGTATATATACACACTTCTGTGTAAAAGTTTAGGGTCAGTAAGAATAGGACATGTAACCATGTTTGTTTGTTACAGGTGGTTTCTGCTCTGTTGGAGTGTAATGCCAAACTGAACAAGAAAGATCAGTATGGAAACACGCCGCTCATTCTTACTTGTCTGAAAGGAAATCTGGAGATAGCCACCATTTTGCTGGAGGTACTTTATTATATAGTATTTCAATGATAAAATGGTCTAATGTGCAGAAATATCATTTGTATTTATTTGTTATTTGCATCATATTGCAAAATGGACACTTCTTGGACACCCTTGATGTGGCTCAGAGCGGTGCGCTGGTGAATCTGACTAATAATCACGGTAACGCTGGTCTGCATGAGGCAGTGAGAGGGGGACATGTCCAGCTGGTAGAGCTGCTGCTGCACAGAGGGGCTTTAGTGCACATGCGCAACAAGAGACAGCGGACCGCCCTCGACTGCGCTCACGAGACCGCCGGAAAGGTGTGTGTGTGTATCTGCACTTTCTTCTTTCACAAAATACAAATCTGTATCAGAAAAAGCAATGATTCATCTGTATTTTTATGCTTCCTTAGAACACAGAGATTCAGAGACTCCTGCAGAAAGCTTATGCTGACACCCCAGACATTCATCCGGTCAAACCACACTCCAGAGGAACGGAGGGCACTGTGGGTAAGAACCAGAGAATACTATCTGTACAGCTTTAGTTCACCATTTTATCCCCAGAAATGCTGTAGTACATGTGTAACAGAATATATATTATTTGACATTGCATTATAAACTTAATTTATGTAATTGAACTGACATCTGTTATTTCTCTAATAGCACACTCAAAAATTCAAAGAGGTAAACAACACAAAAGTCCCAACAGTGGCAAAAAAGACTCAGAAAACAACAAACAAAGGTACGTTTACTTGTTTTAAATATTTTTTTAAAGAAGTCTTATCTGCTCACCATGGATGCATTTCTTTAATCGAAAATCTAGATAAAAAATAATTTCAAATAATGGATTTGTATTTTAATGTATTTTAAATCATTACTTATTTCTGTGATCAAAGCTGAATTTTCAGCATAATTACTGCAGTCTTCAGTGTCACATGATCTTTCAGAAATGATAATAATATGATGATTTGCTGCTCAAGAAACATATCTGGTTATTATCAATGTTGTAAACAGTTGTGTTGCATCAAAAAGTTCAAAAGAATAGTGTTTATTTGAAGTGGAAATATTTTGTAGTATTAGCATGTCTATACTTTTAACTGTAGTAGTTTGATGCAGCCTTGTTTAATGATAGTATTAATTACATAACTATAGTTTTTTTTTTCCTCCATTACGATCATTTGCTTACTGAATAGACTGAAGTTTCCTCAATATCATTTAAAGCTGTTTATGAGAAGCTTTTTGCTCTTAATAGGAGCCAGAGGAGGACTGACAGAGCAGCAACTACCATAGGAGTATTAGACCAGGTACTACTCCTAAAATATTCTCCAGATCCATTCATCCTCATTTGTCTATCTAGCCATCCATCCCATCCATTCATCTGCCCATACATCCTCCATCTATGCATCCATTCCTCCATTCACCCATCCAACTATCCGCCCCATCCAACTATCCACCTGCCCATTCCTCCATCCATTCCTCCATCTGCCCATCCATCCCCCAACTAACTATCCATCTGCCCATCCATCCATTTCTACATCCACTCATCCATCCTCCAATTCACCCATCCATTCCTTCATCTACCAATTCACCCATCATTCCTCCATCCATCCATCTGCTCCATCAAACTATCCCTCTGCCCAGTTATTCCATCCACCCATCCATCTCCCTCCATCTGCCCATTTACACATCTATGCCTCTCATCCACCAGTTCACCTATCCTGCCTCCCATCCGGCCAAAACCAACCATATCCATCCATCCATTTCTACATCCACCCATCCATCCTCCCACTCATCCATCCATCAAACTATCCTTCTGCCCATTCATCCATTCCTCCATCCATTCCATCCATCCTTCCATTTACTCTATCTATTCCTTTCTCATCCACTCCACTTATCCTTGCCTCCCCATCCTCCCCATCCAACTATCCATCCATCCACTTCTACATCCACGCATCTCATCCTCCTCCCATCCATCTGCCCATCCACCATCCATCTTCCTTCTATTCACTCCATCCATTCCTTCATCCACCAGTTCACCCATCCTTCCTCCCATCCATCCATCCATCCACCCATCAGACCATCCCTCTGCCACCTCTCCATCCACCCATCCATATGCCCATCCATCTGCCCATCTACCCGTCCATCTCCCTATCCATCCGCACATTTACCCATCTATTCTTTCATCCACTATTTCACCCATCCAACTATCCATTTCTACATCCTCCCATCCATCCATCC